>NW_019773539.1:71636-88515 GCF_001039355.2 Lingula anatina
GTATGAATGCATACTACATCAGAACATAGAAGTAGAACTACTTATATGATCAGAATTAACTCACAAAACCACAGAAATAACGTTTTAAAGTATTAACAGTCATTTTTATAACAATTAACTTATTTCGTAACGGAGGTTAGCATAACGGACGTAAGGTGACACGCATTCTTTTTCAGTTTTTATCCTCGGGATAACTTTGCATAACTATTGAATGAATTTTTTAGGAAGAAGTTGGTCCTTGCTTAACAAAAATGATGTTTTTAACTTTCTAAAGCAACATTTTCTTCAAATTTGGTCCGTTACTGAGGTTAGGCTCTTAAATGCGACACCCCGACTTTTGTGAGTTAACATTCTCTATGATGGAACGCATCATTCAAAATTAACAAATAGCACTGTTTTATTAAACTTCATGTATTATGAGTTTGAAAAATGCACAGGAAGGCCATTTAAGAGCATTTTCTTTTATTCTTACATTGACTTAAAAAACCGTTACGGAGGTTAGGGGTTACTGAGCGACATTGATTAAACTATGACAGTGACGTAACTAACCAACAAATTCGACAGAGATCACCATGTATGATAAAAAGAAACATGAATTCAAATTAGTTGAGGACTAAAAACACTAAAACACGGGAAAATATAAACTTTTTCTTGTGGCAAATCAGCTATAATACCGAAGCGACACGTCGAAATCGTGCTTTTTGCGGCATATAGACCCCCGGGGTTCCCGTCAAACCAAGTGGTACTATATTAATTGTTGTTTTTTAAGTAGAACACATCGGGTCCTGCTAAAAAAGGCTAAAAAAAGCAAAATTGCAGATGCTTTTACTACCGAAAATAAGCTGCGACAGGTATTATTCAGAATTGAACCCTTTTTCGTGGAATGGCTGTTTAGCAGTATGACAATTAAAGCTTGTGAAACAGATTTCCAAATACTGCATTAAAGACTCTCATAAAATGGAAAAGGCCATCAAATCCCTATATTACAAAATCCATTTTCTTTAAACAGCTCAAGTTACATTGTCCAATTCTTTATTTGTATATATGACACAGATTTCAACATTTGCTCTAGATCTGTGCCCATACTATCCCCATACACAGAGAATCCCTTCAAAAATGCTTTAATGATGCAACTTTGATCAGATGTTATTATTTCTGGCCACCTCTAGCCTTCCCTGTGTGGAGAAAAATAATCATACAGGTCAGGCCCGTGGCCAGCAATTTCAAAGGGGGGGGGTTCTTTTTCTGAAAAGTGGACCTTTTACCATATAATCCCCATGTACCTAGGCCAAACTTTACCCAGAGTGGACCTTTTTCCAGCAAAAAGGGGGGTTCTTTCGAACCCCCCGAACCCCCCCTGGCCTGCACATGCTTGTATTTTGTCACAGTTTTGGGATAATTCTTTATGAATTTTCAACATGTTCATGGTACTTGAGTACTGATGAAAAATATTTTTAATAATAAATATGTAAATTTAGATATGAGCTGGATGTTCTAGATATTCTTTTGAAAAATTTTTTTTTCAAATGCATGATACTCAGGGTGTTGGTGTATAGATTAATCACATACTCACAGAAACATAGTGAGTAATGACTTAGTTGACTTACAAGAAGTACAGTAATGCCCTAGCTAGACAGTATTGATCAGGCAAAAGTTGAGTGTAGGTGATTCATGAAGGAAGATTTAGTAACCTTATGGTGTTACTGAGGTCTTTGATTGCCATCTTATTAACAGGCTGTGGTTCATTTCCTTCATTTAGATACAATATATCATTTTCAGGAAAACAGTTTTGGTCATAAGGATAAACAGATTTTGAATTGTGGAGGACAGAAATCATGTACATGATTTTTTTGTCCCATTTCATGCAGTTTGTATAAATTTCACATTCTTAAAACAGATGGAACATGTAGCTGCACATTTGGCTAACTGGGACCTGGTTTTCTTTCCCCTCTTGTAATGTCATACCTTTGAGCCAGTTTGTTTAGATCAGCCACCTGAGTATCATGCTCATGTTGAGAATATCTTTTGAAATATTTAGATTTGCACCCTGTGTATCACACCTTTGTTGAGAGTATCTATGGAGATGTTAAGATCCTCTCCCTGAATATCACGCATATAGTGAGAATATATCTATAGAAATGTTAAGATCAGCACCCTGTGTATCACACCAATGGTGAAAACACAGACATGACAAACTAAGTAAAATTCACATGAGAATTTTAAATTAATTTTAATGAACATCCTTTATGTCAGACCCTTATTGGTGTTGATATACAAACAGGTGTTATTCAGAATCACTGCAGTTCATATTGTTACTAGGGAATAGATAACATTTTGCTTATTAAAACACTTTATTTTGTGCTTTGTTTTATCATTTCCATCTCGAAGTCCAGGCCCGTAGCCAGGGGGGGTTCAGGGGTTTTCAAAGAACCGCCCCTTTTACTGGGAAAAGGTCCACTCTGGGTAAAATTTGATCTTGGTACATGAAGTTTTTATGGGAAAAGGTCCACATTTTCAGAAAAAGAACCCCTTTTTTAAATTGCTGGCTATGGGCCTGAAGTCGGTATACTGAGTATACACATACACACTGGGATATAGTCTCCATTCACCACAGATCTTAACATTCATAAAAAGCACTACTGAATTATTCTCTTGTGGTCAAAAATCACTGAATAGAAAAATTCTTAATTACAAACTGTCAGTCACAGGAAGATTTTCATCATTATGATTTGTAATGGCCTACTGGAACATTATAAACCAATTGGAAAAAAATGTATATATTAGCTACCAGCCCAGCTGCTGTTGATCAGCTTATTATATCTGTTGTATTTCTAATAAGTATGTTGGGAGATGTCTATGCTTAGGACTTTTTAATTACCCTTCTTTGTGTGGTATTAAATTTGCAGAATGTTATTGCAGTTATTCAAGGATGAGCTGTAATATTATTTACAGAGATCATATAGTTTTTGTTAAAATGGGTTTTGTGGACAGATAAAAAAGTTCAGGTAATGATGGATGAAGAAATATAATGGCATATTAACTGAGGCATATCAGACAATAGAGATTAATCATTGCTCCATTAAAGAGAATTAATGTAATAACATGTCTCATCAGCATTGGTTCTCTTCTGTTCATTATTTACTACTAAATTATGAAAATACAATAAAAAGAACATCAAACTGAAATATTATTTGCATCTGTTAATGGAGGCCAATTTTCCTTCCTAAATGTATCTTAGTATAAATTTTAGAAATTATCAAATGTACTGCAAAATGATGCTGTAAAGAATTCCATCAGGTTAGTTTCATTTCATTGCTCATTTATTGTATATTTTCTACACATTTGTAAGACCAGTGATTTGCCCTCCAGCAGTAAGCCTCACTCTTTGAATAAGTTGCCTTGATAGACACCAAAATATTGTAGTGCAAATAACCCTAATCTTAGCTGACAGCCAGTTGTTTTAAAGAAACTGTTATAACCAAAATGCTGCAGGAAATTGATAATGTCCAAATATTGTAAGTGCTCACAAATGTCAGTTTGACAGCTCCACTTAATATGGCTGCCTCACCCCCTGGACCAACAGAAGACTTCGCAAAGGAAGCGAAACCATTTGTCAGGTATTTCCACCCTCCCTTTCAAGAAAATCCTCAGACTGCTTTTACCAATTAAAATACATTGGGTCAGTATGGGGAAAAATGCCTAAGAAAGTGATTCCTGGAATTGCTGCGGATGAAACGCATTGATCAAAAGCATAGTTTAAAATTGATAGCATGTGATTAGAAAGAACCTGCTGTGATTAGAAAGATCCTGCACATGGATGGTTTCAGTAGCACAAACACATGTCGACATCTGTACTCTTACAGTATCTACAGGGTTTGTAGAGATCTACATCAATGATTATACAAAGGCAATATTTGAACAAATATGTGTAGGTGGTAGCACAGCATAAATATTAGAACAGAAGAGATTGGTGAAAATTAAGCATAGTTAAAAGCCAAAATTGAGGCAGGGTTGAAGAAAGAAAGACATTTTGTGTTCCTACCAAGAAGGGAAAGATAATCAATGAGAAAATCCTATAATAGTTTATCAGGAAACAAATAGATAAACGTCCATAAATTACAAACACAAGTTTGAATCAGATTTGCCCAACATATTGTCTGGTTCACCGTGTTGATCTCAGAGTGTTTCATCAATAATTCATGTTCTGATCAACTTTGAGTCATATGTGTACTACAGATGCACTGCACAGAGCCAATCTTGCTGCCATATTGATTTGTGAATTAGTCACCAACAAAGAGGGAAAAAAAAAGAAAATATCAAAGACCTCTCAGAACGTCATACTATTGTTCATTATTGATATTTGGAGTAGTCATTCATGATGTTCTGATTGAAATAGATGGAGATATGGTGGTAAAAATATTACAAGTTGAATAGCAAATACAGGTGATAAATCGAGTATGTGGAATTTGGTACATGACATATTGGTGTGCAATTAACTCTTATATTAGCTGGCAGTGTATTGCTTTGAAGAAAATTTCATGAATAAAATTTAAGTTTGCCCATCAAAGAAAAGGAATGAATTAAAAGCAGCCCCCCCCCCCTTTCCTTTCTACACTTTTAACTCCGTAACAAGTACATGTCCAGTTCCACTCCATTTTTTAACAATTTCACAACCAAAGTAGTGCCGTGCCATCTTGTTTGCAAAATTAGTTGTGCATATAAATGGTAACTTTCGTGTATAAAAAGAAAGAAGACTCCTAGTTGAATGTTTTAAAAATGTTTTCAATCCCATTAGAATCATTATTGTACCATGACCCACTATTTTCTTGTAAATGCTTGCAGAGCTGGGCAAATAAAACCAAAGTGAGTTATCATGCCTAATTTGTTCCACTTTCCCCACAATAAACAAGATAATATTAGAATTTCAGCAAGTTGTTACATTTATTAGTACTATCATCAGTGGACATTATTGAGGCTATAGATGACATACCGTATGGTTCTTATTTTCAACTCTTACTCTCTCCTATTTCAAAGTCAGGCAAGCACGAATATTTATTGTTTATTTAAAAAATCAACCCTGAATCTCAAGAAAGAGTATTATATACACAATTTACTTAAAAGAGTGAAACATATCACTGTAGCTTGGTACTAATTTTTCTTCTTATCTATCTGTAGGAGCAAGAAGACCCAAACTCTATCAGCTGGCCAGATTACTACATAGACAGGGTCCAGGCGATGGCCACAGCAACAGTAAGTAGACTCTGAGATAGGGTTTTCATTGTTGCTTGTATGATGATGGTAAAAATTAAAGTATGTAAACTTTCAAAGCTCACAGAGATGAATCAGTCTTGTGATTGAGATTTGATGAAGTGCCATATTGTCAAGCCTTGTGGGAAAAAAATGACAACCAAGACAATATATGATTTTCTACTGATCTTTCTCTAAAAATGGCTTTGTTATATTTATATCATTGCATGGCAAACAATGAAGATGACACATTGGTTTGCTATTCACAGGTGTTCTTTGGTGACAGGACAGAGGAGATGTCACACCGCCTGACAGTAGTGGACAGTTTGAAGACTGCACTGAGAACACAACCAATGAGGTGAGTATGGCAGGGTTCATTGTGGTAGCTGTGCTGCACTGGTGCAATTTCTAAAATTGCGTTGGGATGTGATGCTTCTTGCACTCTCATTCTTCAGTGTTTTATTTCTGTTTGTTGCTTTTGTTCGTGGCCCAATAAGCTGATTCAGTTTTAAGGGTTTCTGATTGTTGGAATGTGGGTTTGCTGTTGTAGGTTTGCAGAGTAATTGTTATACAATGACTGCAGAGGGGTTTCATTACAAAAAAAGAAAAAAGGAGTCTGTGAAGTTATGCAAGACGCTTTAAGTAACTTTGTTAACATAGATCTTGTCCAGGAAAAAGCATGGTACAAATCCTTGCTCATTTTTTCAAAGGCATTTATTTTAATGCTTAAATATAAAACCGTAAGTAAAGATATGGAGAGTCAGTATGCACAGTTAGTGCCTTCCCTCCCTCTTACGCTCAGTTGCCATGGCAACCAGCTCTCTCCACATGTTCTGACCTTTCTGAGTGACCTACCCAGCATTCCTAGGCATGCCTGCTTCGTATACTGGCTGACTTTTCTGTTCAAACTGTGGGCACTGGATGGCCGTGTCTATGAATGTCTTTATGCCTGTTATACTGTGAAGAATAGAAATCATGCAGCTAAGGTAATTGATTATTTTGGATTAGAAAATATGCCAGAATTATGCATCTTAAATTGATGGATACTTTTGCATTTCAGGTATTTTGTTGTTTTATTTATGCTTTGTGTTGATTTTGATATGTCAGGTTTGAGTGTGATGTTAACTGATGTTTTAATTCCTTTGACTTAATTGCTTTTTATATATGTTCTATTGTTTAAAGCTGATTTTATAAATCATTGCTTTATTAAGAAGCAAAATTTGTTCAGAGTGCAGTTTTACCAGAAAAAGTTAGCACAGACCATATGTCACAAAATGGTAATTGATGAAAAAGTACCTTGGCGAAAGTTTGATGATCCAGACAGGAAAAATGCCATATTTTGTCAAAAGAATGCACTTAAACCATGATCTATTACAGTAAGGACAACCACTTTAAAATAGTAAACTATTTAACTCAAGTGGCTCTATCAAGGATCAAGTAAAATCACCACTTTGGCTATTTATTTTTATGTTATTTAAAAGATACTGAATGGTTGGGGATCTTTGAATTGTTTTTTTAAATTTAATTAATGCTATATAATGCAAGAAGAGTAAAAAGCATAAATATTTTTATTATGAAAGCATTATTTTGATTGAGTATAGCATTTAAAAAAGAACAGAAAGCTGAGACTGAAATAACTGTGGTAATTGTTGATGGGGTGTGTCAGTGAAAAGTTAAAGGTCCAGACAGGAAAAAATGTTATATGTCTTCAGAAGAATGCACTTGACGTGTGATCTATTACAAATTCCAAATTGGTCACAGGATGGCCAAACCAGTTGTTGCTTTACTGTGCCTAAAAATATTTATTGCGCACAAATTCTTATTATCAGAGCCCTGTTTTGACCAAACCTCTTAGAACGAAAGCATTGCATCTGAAGCTACAAGGATGGATTGGTCTTGGTTTGGAGATTTCTATAATATGTATCAACCTTCTGCAATAGATGTACATATGGTGTGACCTGCAGTTTAATTTTTCTCCGTTTAAATGCATGTTACAATGGGGTTACTGCAAGTTTGCATGTTACAATTATTTTTCTTAAGAAGTACTGCTCTTTTGTGCAACTTGAAATAGTATTTTTTATTCAAATGAATGATTAATTAATATATATTCAATATTACATAAAATTGATTTTTGTACATCACAGTATGGATTGCTGTAAACTTGTGTCAAATATGAGAGGTAATGATAATAGAGGGGAGTTTTCAATAATCTGTTCAATTAGGGATGAGTCCATAGTATAGTAGAGAAAATATAAAGAACCGAGAAAAGAAGGAGAGATGAAATCACAGCCAACTAGATTGTTCCAGTGTGACCTTTGTTGAGTGGCTGGAAGTATGATACCAGTGATTTGAAGCTATTATGTTATGATATCTCTACTAGTATGGTCACTGAGAGGTTAACACTGGTCTTAACCTGCCCTATGGTCATTACAAGAAACTGATCAGTCATGAAAGGGCTGGGTAGTCAAAACTTCTGGAAGCAGTAAGCCAGTGCTGATTTAGATTTCAGTAAACAGTAATTGGAGAGAGTAGTCCAGGCTTTTGACAGTGTTACTATATCAGTATTGAATAAGTTTTAACTGAGATGATTGGAAATATTTTGCAACTGCTTGTACATACCTCAACCACCTGTTGTTGGAGATTACATATGATGATTCAGGGTGTAACTGGAAATTACTGTGAACTTGCTCAACTTTGTGAGATAATTATAATTAAAAGATGATACACTAAAAGTGATTATCATATGGTGGAGTTATTCTTGACTTTCGAGACTGAATAATCAGAGTTGTATAACTTACACCCCATTTCCATAGATTAGATCGACCTACTTTAGATCGACCTAACTCCGTGGGGGTTCACGCTAAATAGCTGTCAGCCGGGCAGACACGAAAGTTAATTATCCCCTTACAGCTTGTAGTAGGCGGGACGGACATTTAAGTCGGATTATCTGAAAGTCATCTAGTGAGACTCCCTGCGGGGATAGATCGATCTAAAATCTATGGGAATAGAGCCTTATATTCCTATGAATGTGGCACCTAGTATACTAGGAAATGGGATGAAATTATAGATCCCAGGAAGTTGAGAACACTGGTCTCTGTTAAGTAGAGGTCATTAGGTCCTGATGTAAATAACTTAAAATAGTTCTCAATATTTTTGGATTGGTTTGTCCCACAAAGTCATACCAAATAGAAAAAAATTCTGACATGAAGACAACTCACTTTTTCGAGTTTTTTGTTATCCATTCTTTGCTCTTGAATTTGTGAACCCAAATAGAATTCCATGCCAGGATGCTCGCTGAAGCGTGAAATAGGCAAAATTTCTTGGGTCTTTTTTGTGAGTTAATGAAATTTCCTGTATTTTTTTTTATTAAGTTGTAATCATTTTGATCTTTAGAATACTTTATTTATGTTAAACTGTTTGGCCTGTGATAGGTGTTTAATTATTTATACAATAAAAGGAAATGCTGTAATTGCCACAATAGCTAAAATTTTTGTAAAATGACCCCAATGTAACAAATTAAGAAGTTAAATTCTACCCTGGTGGTGCCATATGGATTGATCAGCTGATAATTTCACAGTGGGACTCTTGTAGTTTGTTGATTCAACCACCTCAATTTTTTTTGTACAGTCATTCAGTAATTCAAACCCTCATTGTATTATGGTGTACATGCAGTTCTAGTGTTGAGCAAAACAAAGAATCAACGAAGAAGCATATGAGATATTCTTCATTATAGACTTAATTACTAATATCTGTACCTGACAAAATTATACATGTATAAACTGAATTTTTTTATAGAAAAACTGCCTGTAGTGCTCAAACTACATATTGATTCTCTATTTGTTAGCTCTTTATTAAGGGCTCAAGAGTGTACTTTTTAACAGGAGTTTTTTTTTCTTTGTATTGTTGATCATTTCATCTGTATGGTGTAATACCTGATTATGACAGTTGGCATTTCCTATCTTATTTTTTAAAATACATTTAAAGATTTGAAATCTGTTAAGCAACTATAATGGATACCAGTATGTTTCACTTTCATTATAGTCGGTGGTCTGCATCCTTAGTAAGAAAATAGCCTTCTTAGAAAGTTTTTGTAATTTCTAAAGTTTAAGCCCTTACTTTTTGTGGAGAAATTTTTGTTTGTCACATTGTATGTCTGCATGATTAATTTGCAGATAATTTTTTATGTATTGAATAATGAAGGTTTAGTTTGAGCAAGCAAATATTTGGTTGTTTAATATTTGTTACATTTTTCATTTCAATTCTTCACATAATGTTGAAATAACTTTTAGTCCTTTAATGATGCCATAGTATTTACTTTTTAATTTCTCATTTTGCATAAGTATCTCTAAGTTATACTTTCATAAAATTAAAGTAAATATTTGTTTATTAATTACTTACCCTCATTTGCTCATTCATTTTTTTTCATTTATTCATTCATCTTTTGCATCAGCTATTAATTTCGTGATAACTATAATTACTGTTGCTTTATTTCCAGGTTTGTGACACGTTTCATAGAGCTTGATGGTCTTCAGTGTCTCCTCCGCTTTCTGGAAAACCTGGACTTTGAGACGTGTCAGGGCGCCATTCACACCTCCGTCATAGGATGCATCAAGGCTCTAATGAACAACTCTGTAAGTAAAATGTATGGTAAATACTCAGTCTTTTCAATGGGGGGGGGGCGGGGGGTGAGTTTTGCAGATGCTGTATTTTTTAATCATAATTTCTTAAAATTAGAATATTCCTATTGAGTGGGGCAACAAAATTAAAAAGAAGGCTACACTATAGTTCTATTTTATGCAGCAAAAGCACTATAAAATTCTGTATCTAACAGTTCGATAATTTTTGCCCATTGAAGAGATCAAGTAATCACTGTTACAATAATCTTCCACAAGTTGAGTGGGAAGGGGGGCAATCTCAAATAATATGATGAAAATGTTTAGATAGGTATGTTGTGACCTATTTTAAAAAAATGACCAAGTTTACCATGTAACCCTCGACTTAATTATGCTTTGTTCATGAAGTGCACCCTAGACAATATTGGATTTAGTGCAAAGGACTAACCCCATTATAATAGCTAAATGATTGCCTGGATGCAGTCATCAGTAAGGGCATGGTTAATAGTATCACTTACTACTTTCTAAACAAAGTCAAACTTGGGGCACAGTGCCTCTTCCAAACTACTTACAGTGGCATTAATTGGCAAATAAATCTGAAAAAAAATACCAATTAAATTTCCAAACTGGTCTGATACACAAGAAGGTGGACAGACAGTGGAAAATAATTGATAACTTGAAGGTTTTTGACAGGAACAATACACCAGCCCCGTGATTGAAGAGAAGTTTTGCTAATTACTTTGTAAAGGGTGTGTAAAGCAAGGGAGGGAGAATTGGAAAGGGATGATGTTGATATGTAAATGCCTGTAGGAATTATTTCTGCTGTAAATGTTTTATTTGTTTGATTCTTAATTGGGAGGAGCTCTTCCAATGAAATGTTAAGACTCACACTTCAAGAAATTGAGGAAAAGGGGCTTATTTTCAAATTTGAAAAGGCATTATGGAAAAACTATTTATAAAACTATATATTAATATCAAACTGTTGCATAGATTTTGAAATTGAACACTTTAAGTTAAGTGCAAACCTTAACGCTAACTCCTTCAAGATCTCGAGGAAAAGCATCATATCATTTAATTGTATTTGAGAAGCTGCAGGATGATTTTCCAAGAAAAAAGGCTTTGTAGCTTATGTAGGTCTTAAGTGTTAAAAAAATAAGCTTATATAGAAGTATCAAAATTCAAAATGAGAAATTAGACAGATATGAAATCCTATATTCCTGACTTTGAATTGTCAGTGTGAACAAAGTGTTTGGAAAGCCTTACTTTATACTAAAACATTGCAAACAATGTTGTATGTTATATGTATTGTAAGCAACCATGCAAATTCCATGTTTGATGCTTAGTATCAGACTATTTATTTTACTTCACAATGCAGGGTGTGTGCGCTTGGTGTGTAGGGAAAAAACGGCGCTGAAAAAAGTAGATTTTCTTGAAAATGTCAATTTCTCAAAGGGCGAGTCGATATTTTTGTGAAAATGATTTCAGAAAATCTCAAGAAAGATCTTTTTTGAATAGAACATACAAAGGAGCACATTTTGAGTCTTATAGAAAATGCATAATTATGATGCTCTCATCAGCTTAATTGACCAAATGCAATGCATTTTTACAAGAAAGTGACTTTTTAAAACCCCTTTTCTCTCAGCAAGAAAGCTTCGTTTAGTCTAAAATGAAAAGAAAAGATTTCAAGAGACTGCTACTGCTTTCAGTGTGTGTGCGTGCATATGTGTGTGCGTGCGTGCATCAGTGACAGGGTCCATGTCTTGTCCATCTTTGTATAAAAAAAGTGTAGTGGGGGACAAATGTAGGTACAGTTGTATAGATTTTGGTGTAGCCCTGCTATTAGTTGTAATATCAGTAATTTATTATTATTATTATTACTGATTTAATTACTATTATAAATTATATTTTGTACAAGTAAAAGCACTGTGTTTAAGTGGCAAGGTTCACTATTCACTACCCGTAGCATGACAGGAGAAAAGTCTTGAAGTTATGTCCAACTGATGTATATTGTGTAACGAATTGAAAACTACTATTTGTGTTATACCACATAAGGGTGGGTCCCCACAGCTGTGAGCTGCATTCCACATAATATTACATCCACTTCTGGTGTTAAGTGGTTGGTGAGGGTGGGATCAGGACCGGCAGCTGTTCATGACTTGTTTTAGTGTAATAACACATTGTGATACCAACTTAATCTATGTGTGTGTGTGTGTGTGTGTGTGTGTGGGGGGGGGGGGGGGATGCAAGAAAGCAATGAATTTTCTTGTCCTATTTTAATTTTTCGTGCTGTATGTGACATATAATAAGATGGCAATAAGATGACATTTTTCTTAATCAAATAACTATTTTTTATTGTTCTTGTTCTTCTTTTGTATTTTTATGTAGAGACACCCTATTATAAATTTACTAAGGAATTTCATTTGAGAAAAGACAAGCTGAGTTGGAAAATCACTTTGAACACTTTTTTTTTCGTATTTTGACTATGTTTACGCCAATGTGCCAAACTGTATTTTGTTTTGCTCATAGGCTGTGTTTTGTAAAAAAGCATGTTGAGTTTGAAAGTCAGCATGATTGATTAAACTTAATTTCTATTTAGTGTGTGTATGTTTGCCAGCTTTGCTGTCCAGTTCAACTTGAGTAACAATTATGATAAATCCTGAAAACACTGTTATCTCTATAGATGATTAAAGATGATTTTTTCTGTCTTGTCCAAGGGTTTTGCATAGTTAGAGGCCTTCATGCAATTTAAGACATCCTTCTAAATGAGTGTTCCTGTTCCTCAATAACTGCTTAGAATGGTTTGTTTGTGTTGCAACACAAGTATATTTGGCTTAAAGTAATTAAATTTGTGAAGATATTTTTTAAAAAGCCTTTCTTCTTGTCCTGAGCAAAGCAGAGGTCTTGGGTTCTCCATCTTAAAAAATATTCACCAAGAGAAGCATTCTTTTCTTTGGGTGGGACAAGGAAATTGCTGGAACATTCATTGAAAAAATATTCTCCTTGTTCTGAAAGAGCAAGATTTGTTTTTTGATGTGTTTGCTTAAAGATCCAATTAGTTTTCTTTTATGCATTGATAATTTAAAGAAAAAATCAGATCAAATGAATTGCAGGCCAATTTCAGCAGCGCATTGAGCTTCTTTTAAATATAGATAAAATTCCATTTTTCTCTAAAACGTGTTTATGGATTTGATTTCAAGTACATGAGACTGCAGATGGACAGCTTTTCCCAGCTAGGGCCCATATATGATCAGAGTTTCCTGACTATATGTGAGAGTGGTATAGGCATTAGAACCCAACAGACCAATTTAAATCATACTTTTTTGTCATAAACTTCTAGATTTTATTTGACTTGCTGTTTGCACTTTGGTCTAAACATACATTTTCCTTGTCTTTGGGCTCTGTAAGACTGGCATGCATGGCCCTGTAGATCATTTAAGAAGTAAAGTTGAACCTCTTATCGTCTAATTGAGTTTTTCTTTTCTATATGCTTTTTGCACATGCTACTAAATTGATGTAAACATCTGGCAAACGACCTTCTGATTGAGACTGAGTGGAATTTAAAATGCTCCCAGGTTTTTTTAAATTTGAGATTTCCACTTGACCACACTACTGTGTTTTTATAGTACTGGAAATTTATGAAATACTGAAGTGGGCTTGGCTGGAAAAGCAGATGGTTTCTGCAATTTTAGGTCCATCAAAAAGAAAGAAATATCAATTGCAGTGGAGAAAAAGATTAAATTTTTTCGCAGGCAATTGGATTTTTTTGGTATGAAAAAGACTTACAAATTTTAAAGTTCAATTGAAAAGGCAAAAAGTTCTTTTAAGATTTTCCCCATGTGTGTGTGCTCAGCAACCATGGAGACTCGGATGATGTTCCAACAACAATTTGCTCATAGAAGGAACTTTTTCCAGAAAAAACTGTACTTTAATTGAAGAGGAATGTTCAGGTTTCAACCCCCAGGATTGGTGCTGATGAACCATTTTGGCAGAGGAGGTCCATAATCTGATGTGATTGGTTCATGGTGCTGCAAAATTTACATGAATAACACCTCGTAAAAGAGATGGTGTTGATGGCTGATTTAGGTCTTTGGGCCAAAAATTCACTGAAAAAAGGATTTTAAAACTAGTTGTTTGATACAGTGGGTAATTACATAAACTTAAATACATTTTTTAAATATAAAACACACTGCTAGAAGATGATAACTTTTCTAAAATATTCAAATGAATAAATATAAACAGCTGATGGAGGATGCATGAGTAAAAGTTTATTACTTAAATGTGGAAATATATGCATATATGGGTCTACCTGGATTGACCCAATTCTGCAGAGATTCTGGCTAAGTGCAATCAGCTTAACAGAGTAACACGCCTCCTCCTGGCTTAAAAAGAGCACCAAAAAACCTGGTGATTATGTGAGAATGTTGGAAGTAGACCAATGGTGTCTTTTTTGGAATGGGATCTGAGTTTTAGGCTTCATTCACATGCAATGTCTATTTTCTAAATTCTATTTTCTATTCGCGGTATGTCTTATGATCATGGTCTGTGCCCTGAATATCCCGCGGCGTAATTACTGGCAGCGCGAGCCAGTTACTATAAGTTACTTAAGCCCAGAACAAGACCTGTTAAATGCAAATTGGAACTGTATGTAAAGTAAAGCCATGTCAGTGAAATGTGATGCACATGAAGTTTACTGCTGTTGTGCTTTCTTACAAAAGTTATAAAAAATGTCTTGGCATGAAGCTGCAAATAAATCTATAGTCCTTCACAATGTAGAACAATGGTTGCCATGTCTGAAACTTGGGCCCCATTCAGAATAGGGGACTAACTAGTCCGAGGGTCAAATATTGGGACCCACTACAAAGCTTGCCGTCTAATCCGCTGGTAGACACTGAATAGATATCCCGTGATGAAGTATTCAAGTGGGTCAGCCATATTTGACACTCAGGCTAGTTGGCCCCCTATTCTAAATAGGGCCTCAGTTACAATACAAGTTTTGCTGTTAGTTAAAAATTGGTGTATTTATATTAAAAGTTATCTTGATGAAGTTTGTATTTCTTTGGATTCTTGTGCAGTGATATAGATAATATTAGATAATTTGAAATGATTTTCTCTTTAACCCATTTCAGCAAGGTAGAGCTCATGTCCTGGCCCATCCCAACAGTATTAACATAATAGCCCAGAGCCTGAGCACGGACAACATCAAGACAAAGATAGCTGTGCTGGAGATCCTTGGTGCTGTCTGCTTGGTGCCAGGCGGACACAAGAAAGTTCTGGACGCCATGCTGTATTACCAAAAGTATGCGTGTGAACGAACCAGGTTCCAGGTGGGTCAATTTGTTCAGGATGGAGTCGTTTGATAACTGTGTCATTTTTTGTGTAAAATGAGGATTGCTTTATCAAGATTCAGTTTAATTGTTTTACTTAAAACTTCACAGGTCTGTTGCACTTAGTTCAATAGACTTAAAAATGCTCTTGGCAGTACAATTTCCATTGCATTGATAAGCAATTGCTTTAAAATTGCTGCTTACTGTGAAAAAAGTTTTCACATCAGAGAAAGGTTAGGCCAGTTGACATCGCAGTCATATTCTCTCTACATTCCTGTCTGTCTTTGACCCCATACTCTCCCCTTCCTGTCAAAACCTATCTTGTTACATTTTGGGTTGTTGTTCCTTGTGCTTTTCAAGTTTTTTTTAACAGTTATTTGGTCAAAAGAAATCCAGAAAAAGTTATCATGATTCACTGAAGTTGATTTAATGTGGATACTTCACATACACACAGCCTCTACTGAATTGCCCCTTCACTGTTAGCTGGAAGCTGACTTTGAAAATCTCATTTCCTTATCTGGAGGATTGAGGGATTATAGGTAAATTTTGAAGTCTTCATTGTGAAGATTTTCAAAAATGGGTAAAAAGGAAGCCACTCTCTGGAGCAAACGTAGACGTCCTTCTAGAACTTGCCTGTTTGAGTTTCTTAGGATTGAAGTATGTGTGCCCATATTTATTTTATAGAATACTACGAAACTTTTGATTGTTAAATTTTGTGTGTCAAAGCTTGTGTTGTGGTGTTTTGCAGACATTGATCAATGACTTGGACAGAAGTACTGGTGTGTACAGAGAGGAGGTCCATCTGAAGACGGCCATCATGTCTTTCATCAATGCAGCACTCAAATACGGCCCAGGACAGGTGAGGACATTTTCTAACTGTCCTATGTTCTTTGTCATATTGCTATCCTATCATAGTCCTAGTAATCTTGCACAAATAAAAAAAATTATTTCTCCAATCGGTAATCTATCAGGAAACATTTAAAATCTGGAAATATATTTTTTAATTTTTAATATATGGTATATCAATTGGATGTTGTATAATTTCCATAAACTTGAAGTCAAATCATATGACTGAGCAGGTATTTAATTGTTCTTAAAAGGATTTTTTTTATTTTTGTGGTACCATAAAGTGACCATGGCAACCTGCTCCCAAGAAATAAGTCACACCTATGATTATTTTTATGAGCACATTATCAAGTCTTCTTTCATTTCCTGAGAGAAGTTGTAAAATGAACATTAGGTTAAGTCATGTTGGCATTTTGTGTTGTGTGATATAGAGTAAACCCCGAGAGACAAAGTTTGAATTTTTTTTTTCATTTTAGGCTGTGTTCAGATTAAAAGCTATCGGCCCAGCAGCATTGATCTATCTCAACAGGGAATCTTGCTAAGGTGCAATCATTGTAATTGGCACATTTATCTGGCATGCCCCCTTGCAAAGCAACATGAACAACATCATGGACAACAAAGTTTTCCCAACTTTACCCTAGTTCTTAGCAAGAATTCCCACAGAGATAGATCCATTCTGCTGGACTGATAACTTTTAATCACAACACAGCCCAGGCCCATAGCCAGCAATTTCAAAAGGGGGGTTCTTTCTCTGAAAAAGTGGACCTTTTTTCATAAAAACTTCATGTACATAGATCAAATTTTACCCAGAGTGGACCTTTTTCCAGCAAAAGGGGCGGTTCTTTCTAA
>NW_019773540.1:924-33727 GCF_001039355.2 Lingula anatina
AGGTGCCCCTGTTGCAGCATTTCTTTGGAGGACTTTACAAACGGTTCTTGATAAATATTGAATTACCTGGCAATGGCTGTCCGTTTCTGGACATTTTCTCTGAGAGCAAGAGTCCCATAGTAAGCTGCTTTGCTTAGCTGTCGAACCATATCTTCAATAAGATACCTGTCAAGTTTCAGTGCGATCCCTTTGTTGCTTCTCTAAACACACTCCAAAGATTGACCAAACCCATGCGTTTTTATACAAGGGCAGAAATTGCCGAAAAGACCACCCCTCACATTTCTGACCACAGAAAATGCAACTGCATGCATCAATTGTTTCGAGAGTTGTATGGTAATTAGGTAACACACCTGGCTACTCAGGGAGTGACACCTCAGATTTGGATGTAAAGTAGTTAGAGAGAAAATAGATATTTTGTAGAAAATTTACTCGCCAAAAAATAATATTCCATATTAAGTGGTAACCCTGTAATTGGTTATAGAAAAAAATCATTGCAATAACTCTTTATTTCAAGCCATCATCAAGAGATCTCAAAAGGCCATTTTTAACATAATTGTAATTTTACGGCCAGCACTGTTACATCTCAACTATTGCAAATACGTTCACTTTCCCCAAACAATAACCAAGGTCCAAAAGGTAGTACATTAATTCCCATGCACAAACGTACACTGTATGTGACAGGCAGTGTCCACGTTATTTTCTGGACGGCGGGTTTCTTACTATATCAACAAACCAAGGGTTTACTTTAATTAACTGCGAGTTAAGTAAAAGGACAAGATGGGATTGCAAAGAAAGAAGAATAATGCTTATTGTGTGTGCGTGGGTGTGTATGTGTGCGTGCCTGTGTGTGTGTGGGGGGGGGGGAGGTTGTGTGCGTGTGAGGGGGGGGGTTAAGACCCAAATTTAGCAGTATACCAGTTAGAGGTTGAAGGAAACGAAATGTAAGAAACTTGAAGTAGAATGAAAAATGAAAAGGGCTAGCATTTTACAAATATTTTTAAAACTGTAACTGTGTTGCAGCTTACAGTCCTGCAGTGCGACAGATGAAGGGTTAAAATAAACTACTGTAGATCTATTGGAGAAAGTAAAATGGTGCTGCAAGCGACAGTAACGAAGGTTAAACATTTTGTTCATTTATGTTTTTAAATCTAGTAATTAATTTTTTTGTTTATTTTAAGTTGCTAGACTGATGTGAGGTAAGTGCCACTTTGACAAACAATTTTCCCGCTCTCTTATGTTTAATAATATAAAAAGTTAAATGGACCTTTTTTTTAGAAAGAGTGAAAACATCTCTATTGGCAAACGGTACTAAGTCTAAGTCTACTGAGTTATAGAACATTAAAATGCCATTTACTATAAGCACCAGTTCATAAAGTCTTGTTGTTATAAAATTGCTGTGGCCCCATATGATATGGTATGCAGAAAGAAGCTGGATTGCTGACAACCGACTTATAATATTGGGTGCATAAACCACTTATGGAATTAATATGCAACGAAGTCTGGAACTGAAACCCGGCAATGAATAATTCAAATTGAAATCATATGTGAAAATACTGTAATACTTTGAATTGAAATGCAGTTGTTACTACCAACGTAAGTCTGTCATCGTGTTTATTTATGAGACAGGAGAAGAAAATAGAAGAAATGTGCAGTATCCTACAGATAACACATTAATAAAGCTTTTGAATACAAGCCAAATTAAACCTAAATATTAGCATATTCACTGAACTTAAGGTGGTTTTTCAATGTCTGCTAGATCGACCCCCATCCCCCCAGTCCCTATTCATGGGGGGGGGGTAGTCGATTGCCACTCTCATCTTCACCAGGACGTCAGAAAATAATGAAAGGAAAATTCTGTTTGTACTCAACTATTTTACTACTATATGACCCCATTCGGAATAGATGATCCGAGTACTTACTGATCCGCCAACTAAATATGGCCGACCACACATCAAAAGCGACGCCGCTGATTCCCGATAGTCTCCCCGCCTCCACAGGCGCCTTTAAAGGGATTAAATCTCGGCTCTGAGGTTTAATTGCTGGGCGCCTGCAGCGACGGCGTGTGTGGAGGCCGGGTGTCCAACGAGAATAGGCAGCATCTCTTTTGAATTGTGGTCGGACATATTTAATCGGCGGATCAGTAAGCACTCGGATCGTGTATTCGGAATGGGGCCTATGATCTAAGTACCACTGAACTTATAACTTATATGCTCATATAACTTACATAAGTCTCAAAGATATTACGAGACCACCAGAACACACACGTTGTGTCGTTTTCGGATGTGAAGGATAAAGCCGTTGCTTCTTGGTGTTTTATCATATTAAGTCAAGGCATGACAGAAGGCACCGAGAGAAAGAAATGAATTTCGTTTCTGCTAGTAAAAGTGATTTTCTTTTGAAATGAGGGCATTTGAATCATCATCAGCACGTCCTCAGAGGCGAACTTTGAACGCAGAAGTATGACGTGGTTAATCATAGGACCTGGCTGACTATGATTGGCTGACATGTTAACTCAGAGGTGATGAGTACTTAAGCCGCACCCATCTACCAGATTGTAAATGCGCAGTAGAGAGATTCCAAGCATCTCGTTCAGTTACGGTGCCACATTGTTAAGAAGCGAAGAAATTAACTTTGATCGATTGAACTGACGGTGAGAAATAATTCATTTAACGCGATGCATATTTCCCGGATGCAACATTGAGGGTGTAATTTGTGATTTCAAATCTAATACGATCAGCCTTTTCTCTCTGACAGGTTTAACAGGTCGCATTTGTCATGACCGCTTCCAACAGTCACCCGAAGTCCGCGGCACGGGAGCATCGCCGAGGAGCGATGCTGTTAGCGCTGGCACTAACGGGTTTCTGTACCCTGATAACGGCTCTGCCGACCCCGGTCAAGAGAAATGACAGGTAAGTTTTTTATTTGCTTTCTAAAACAAATTTACTCGCTGGCTTTCAGATTTTAAAAGTTAGTCGCAATTGGCAAGAGAATTGTATTTTCAAGCTCATTCGACACTACAGCTCCATGTCTATCCAGATCTGAATTTGATTGGTCAATCTTGATATTATGTCCAGTAAATGGGACAATTTGTCAATAAATATTAATTGATTGATAATCCTAATCGGCCAAACGGTGCGTCACCCCTTGTGCCACAAATGTAAACAGATGGTCTTCCAAATCGATCAAAACACCACAATTACCACCATTCAGTTTATGGCATGTTTGTGTATTTCGGAAAATTGAACTTTTATTGTATTATAAGAATTCAGTACATCATCTATCGTTTGAAAGTGTACAGTTTGCATCAGATTAATTTTCATCTATGTCGGGTGGCTAAAGAACCGTTAATAATTTCAAAGTTCAAAAGCTTGCACAGTTTTAAAGATACTGCAGTGAAATTCGGAATACTTTAGAAAAATGTTTTTTTTAAATAATGCTGAAAAGTTTCATGAGTCTACCCTAGTTATGGCAAACCGTAAAGATTACAATCTTCAGTCAATTTGTCAAAATTGCCAGACACTGGCACCTGGCACTGGACAAATAGGCCGGCATGCGTTTTTTATTTATTTATTTATTTATTTATTTTAGAGTTTTTTAATGTTCTGAATTTCTTGTTTAGAGAAATTAAACTTAACAAGGGAATTTCTGAATGAGTGCCTCACAACTGATATCCATGTTGGACGAGTCTGTAAGCAACCCTGTATAAGTAATTTGTTAGTTAAATCGAATCTTAAATATTAATTGTTGGTAAAGATCTGTTTTGGCTTTGGGACGTGCATATACATGTATATGTCTATATAAATGTCGTTTTCTAAAGTCCCGAAGGCATGCGACAAAGATATAGAGGAGGAAAATATGTCAGTGGAAACTTGTGGAAGCTTAAACACATCATTGTTTCAAGTCAAAATCTGTGGGAAAAAGATTTGATGATAAATTATCATATTGGATTGCGCATGGCATGTCATTCTGAAAGGGCTACTAACTTTTTCTCCTACTTCACCAAGTCAAATACTGTAATCAGCTCAATGAATACCAGTTATAAAGGTTGCTTTTGCTTATGGCAATTTTCTAGTAGTTGACATTTCATATCTTGAGAACTGCGTACTGGAGCCGCGCTTTGATTCAGGTATAAAAGTAAACTTAAGTTTAATTCTTTATACCTCATTCAACATGCGCCTTATCGTGGCCATTTTTTGGTCATTATAACTCAGGATACTGTATTCATTTACACGATCAGCCAATACCTGTACTCTGCTGACAATAAGTCTGTCGAAAGCTTCCTCATAATGTTCAAGAGTGAGACTCCACCAAACGTATTGCAGCCACCACGACCCCATCCCTATTATTTTTAGTATGGGCATTTTGGTAATGTTGCTTAGTGCTTCTTTCTCTTTGAGCTGATCTCCCAATAATATTCATCACACCTGTCTATTTGTTGGTCTTTGCTGGATATTACAGTGCTATTGGCCAATTTCAGTTTTTCAGCTTTTGAAACCGATTGACCAAAGGTGTTTTTTTCGTATACATTTCAATGATGTTCCACAACCTGGTTGAATTTGGATAGTTGGCAAAGATTCATCAGTATATGTGGGTGCAACGCTTAGCAGTTACTCATTTCTTGTATTTCGTCATATAGATCACTCTCGAAGTGCATAACGGTTTGACGCTTTATTTCAATGACAGTTATATATCTACTCTACCAGCCAGCATAAACCAGGACGCAACGTGGCTTGTTGTTGAAGTGTACCTCGTTAGTTCCTGTATTTGATCATTATATTTGTGTTTAATGTAAAAAGTACATATTAACACACCTATTCCAGAGTGATAGATGAAGAAAAACCGGAAGTCCAGCGAAGGGAGAAACGATCTTTGCCACCTCAAGCCCAATTCAACCAGAGCGGTTACAATAGAGTTGACGTCGTAAGGCATAAAAATGATTGCTGATCAGGCCCTATAATTGCAAATAACCATTGTTATTGTTATCATTGTTATCAATTGTATCATTGTTATTCTAGTTTACATATACGCACATGCGCGCGTGAAGACAAACCAATATGTTATCTAACGTACTTGTCTTCTCTTAGTTTTTCCGTTTTGAATAGAATATTTCTACATAATTGTTATTTTAAGCACCAGTGTTTATCTTCAGTAGTCGACAAGAAAAAAAATCAAAAACAAAAGCACAATTTCTGTGTTGTCAAAAAACAGGCTCAAAATTACTCAAATTAAACTTTGGGCGACAGCAGTTAAAACATTTCTCTAGAAGCTAAGACCAACTTTCGGTATTAAATAACCTTCCTCCCGTTACTTACTCTGAGATTTAAGAGTTCTCTTGAAACTGTAGAGACTGCAGATAATATAGATGCTGATAATGTGGAGGGGAGTTCTCAGTGAACTCTGAAACCAGGGTTTCTCGCTCTTGACTTCAGATCTATAAATGGCTGAAGACGATGGAGAGTTCACTTACGTGTCAAGGGAAATGCTCCGTGTTCAACTTAAGGTATAAATCCTCCGAAGGGCGAGCACTACGTGCCATCAAGGTACGGTGATAAGCATATAATATGGACTATTTTGGTAAAGTTTAGCATACAGAGGGCACATTTAGCATACAGGGGGTTTATTAACATATCATGTATGACATTTTAGATTAGTGGAAAGATTGTCGTTCTTTAAATATTCCTCACTTAGTAATTAGCATACGGCTTTTAAGGAAAATTGATATAATTCGGTAATAAGCATGCGAGGATCAACGTTATATATTTGGCTTTCAAAGCACAGGACGAATTATTGGCGTCAAAGCTACCATGAGGTATACAGTAATGAGTATAAAATAGTTCTAGATTGGCGCGTTTCAAGTTCTGGCTAGTTCTTTCCAAATATGATTGTTATTTCGTTTGGATTGAAACGGTTACTCCTACATTTGCTGACAAGACAATACGAGATAAGACAGCTGGTAAGACGAAAAAAAGTTTGGAAAGTAAATCATCGTTTTTATCAAGACTAACCTATTGCATTTTACCCACGAACCACGGTATTGTGATCAATGACCTTTGATGAAGGATCAAAAAAGTCAAGCCTCATAAATGAACATGTTTATATTCTTTCGATTATAACCTCCATTCCTATCATTTCCTATCATTCAAACTGGACATAAAAAGTTCTAGTATAATTTCAGATTGGAACCCCTAATCCCCAAATCAACAAACCAGCAATATGGATAGACGCTGGCTTGCACGCCAGGGAGTGGATTGGGATCTCCTCCGCTCTTTACTTTATAAACAAGGTACACATTCATGGGACTGTAAGTACACGCTTTGTACAGAAATGGTTTCCGTAACAGAAACCTGCTCTTTACTTTTTACACTCTTCGGGTGTGGCTGATTACTTTTACTCTGTTCAAAATTAATTATTGTTTTGCATCATTTTAAAATCTACCCCCTTATTTTCAAGCTGATCAGTGACTACGACCAGCCAGAGGTGAAGAACTTGGTGGACTCGTATGACTGGTATATTCTACCCGTGGTCAACCCTGATGGATATGAGTACTCTCACACACACGTAAAAGAACGATTATGATTTATACTATATAATTGCTAATTATTACAAACCAGCAAAGCCGTCAAATGCACAGACAAAAAGCAGAGAATAATAATGCACAAAATGGGATACTGTCAATTCTGATGCAATAATACATTAGTGAATGTATGAGTGCAAAAATTATAATCCAGTAGAGCTGGACTGTTAATCATTATGTCATATTGCATCAAAATTGACAAATAAAAAACCTACTCAGTGCACTACCACCACAAATATTATGCAAAGAAAAATGAGCCACTTCTTATTTTTTTAACTTTCAAGAATGATTCTTAGGATTGTCGTGCAACTAAAATTAGAAAAACAGCTCTACTGGATTATAATTTTTTGTGGAATTTTCTCATTCTTGTATTTTCAAAGCATGAACTTGAACTCTCTTAGGTCTGAAGCCTTATGCTTGTTACACATTTTACTTTCATTGGTATTACCTGTTGTGCAGAATTAAATAAAATCTGATGCTGGCTTTGCAGTTAAGCATGATGTATTATTGCATCAGAATTGACGGTGTCCTATTTTGTGCAACATTATGTTTTGCTTTTTTCTGTACGTTTGACAGCTTTGCTGCCTTGTTATTTCTCATGTTTCATAAAACGAAGTCATTTTACACGGTGATTTGTGATTTTCTACTCAAATTTTCAATGAGATGTGAATTAAAATTTATCTAATCTGATTTGTGATTTGATGATTTTATTTCCTGTGAAGTCTGATCACTCCAATCCCCCCACCACCACCACCAATAGGACCCTCATTTAAACCTTTCAAGTTGACTCAAGCCTTAAATGTGCTAACAAATTACTTCACTCGCACTGTTTTAGGATCGCATGTGGCGCAAGACACGTTCACAGCAGGATAATGATTGCTACGGAGTCGATGCTAACAGGAACTTTAACTTTCACTGGAATGGTAGGAATACGGTTGCGCCAGAACACATACATACACTAATGACCAAAAGTTTTAGTCGAGTTGCCACTCCTAGGGCCCAATGCTGGAACTCTGCAATGTCTTTTCTGTAGACTCTTTTTGCAGATATGTATTCCTTATGGTAAGAGTAGCAACATTGAGTTTGTTACAACTTTCGAGACATTTTTCAAAATGACCGCCGATTGGTGAGAGAAAATAGAAAAACAGCCCAAGAACAGTTCTTTCAGAACAGCACAGCATTTCTGTTAAAGGATTACAGATAAAGACATTGCAGGGTAAGCAGGCATGCTAGACTATGAAGCATTCTTTTTTTCCGGAATTTTTCAATATATTTGTAGTTAGTTGTACATTTAAAAACGTGGTTTTGGAAATAGATTTCTGTGTAAAACAGCGCGTTACAATTAATATATTCCATTTTTCATAAATTATTGGAAGTATTTGTATTGCAATGGGATATTTTGGATATATCATGTTTCACTTGAAAATATTCTGTCTGACTTCAAGTATGTTGATTAAGAGACTTCAAAGGAATGCAATAAATTCTGTCTCAGCTGTAACTGTATATTTCCTGGGCTGTAAGCGAGTAACGTATGTTAATGAGGTATTAGTACTGAAATATGTTAACACTGGAAGTAACTGGAAACTCAACAATCAACATGCATGGTGGCGGTTTAGAGAATTGCCTAGACCTTTCTGTGCCAGTTTCAGGGGTTATTACAATGAAGATAATATGAAAACAGATTTTGCAGTTAATTGTTAAGCAACGAGTAGAAGTAATAATTATCAAATAATTGCGTTTATTTCGTGAAACGAAAGTCTTTTAGACTGTGCAATAAAAAAGACCACATGAATGTTTTGGAGAAAAACATAGTGAGTGTTAAGAAACCTTCTTTGAAATAAGAGAAATTAACAGAATCAACATTACAATTACATTTTTAAAATATTTAGTTTTTATACTATGTAAAAGTCATTCTTTTCTTAGAGGCTGGAACTGACCCGGACCCCTGTCACAATACTTTCGCTGGCAAGAGGGCGTTTTCCGAACCAGAAACCCAAGCGATGAGTGATTTTATCTTGTCTAAGAGGCGTGACATTAAGATTTACATTAGTCTCCATAGTTACGGAAATTTATGGCTGACGCCATGGGGGTACACCAGAAACCTTCCAGATGACTACGATGAACTGGTGAGATGATATTATTATTATTATTATTATTATTATTATTATTATCATTAAGCCTGAAAAATTGAGCACAGAACGTGACGTCATACGGGCGTGAAATCGCTTGAACAGATGTTAAATTTTAAACCCATAAGGTAGAAACTGTGTTTCGGGAATGTCGTCTCCAAAATCAATACAGTGGCACACAAAACATATGGAATTAGTACTGTTGCGGGATTCAGCGGAATGTAAAGGTATCCTCTCCACGTTTAAGTGTGTCCCAAAATCATATTTTCTGTCAACATTTCCTGCAAAGCTACTACTAGGCATGAAAAACCCCTCAAATAAAAGTACTTGATGTGGCTGTATCTTTCTGGAATGTTCAAGAAGACACATATAATAAGATGATGAGTGACTGGTCAATCATTTAGAATTGAATTATTCAATGAGATATGGTATAAAACATCGAATCCAAATACAGGGACGGATTGAGCGATGCTCATTGAGTAGGGGATGGCTGCTTTTTTCCCGAAAAAATAAATTTGTTTAGGAAATCTGGATAGTATATTTTAATAGAAAATAACAAAAATATATCTTGATAAATTCTAGCATCTTTTATTCGTTGCTGCAGCGCGCTCACTTGTCTACCATTATTACTGCAGCTGTTTCTTCTCTCCTTTAAATACTGATTTGATTTAACGCTAATTTTCAAGACTTCAGATCATCCCAGATGATTCCCTTTACCAGTCTACATCTCCATTCTAGAGTGAATAAAAACCTAGGCAATTACAAACCCCAAAACCAACTTTGTGGTTCGTAATTCTAGGATCACTTCTGGATACTGTATACCTCCAAGATTAATGAGCTAGTGTTTAAATTCCCTAGAATTTGTCTATTTAAACATCTTTCAAATAGTTCTGTAAGAAGGCTGTCTTACTTTATTCCAGATAAGAATCGCCAACATAGCCGCTGCTGCCATACTTGCTGTCAGAGGAGAAGAATATTTGACTGGATCTGCTGCAGGACTGCTATCATGTATGTTTTCCTCATACACAACACATACACACTAAAATACCATTTGTATCACTGTTCTAGTATGTTGTGCTATATTTGAGTATTAACCACTGTTTATAGAGATGTTGATAACTTACTTTGGAACGGAAAGTTTCGCTTTTGTATAAACAGGTGACATTGTCTGCCTTTATTTCGGGATTTAACAGTATACTATAGATACTACAGAATTTATCCCATTCATTCTTATAAATGATATCTGGTAGTATGAAAAGAAAGACAAAAGATATAATCAAATTTAATCGGATAATATTTGTCGATATTTTATACATACATGTATTAAAGTTATATTTGATACTTTGTACGAACAAATTCATATAAATCATAAAAGATGCATTCAACAGGACAATGTCAAACATACCATACCATGTGGTGCTTCATTTCATATTACGCTCGAAGAGAAGGCGTAAACGCAATGTATTATTCTCGCAAACTTTAATAGAAATTAAATGAAAACTTAATTGAGAGATGAAAAACTTGAATTCATGTGTAGCCAAGATGATTTTTTCGAGACCCCCCCCCCCCCCATCTGCCATTTTCAAATTTCAACCCCCCACCCTAAATTTTTGCTCAAAAATTTCCAGGGTTCCCTATTTTATCCCCCCCCTCCCCCTAAAAGTGGGTTTTAGAGCGACTTTTACTTAATTATGGGTGCNCCCCCCCCCCCATCTGCCATTTTCAAATTTCAACCCCCCACCCTAAATTTTTGCTCAAAAATTTCCAGGGTTCCCTATTTTATCCCCCCCCTCCCCCTAAAAGTGGGTTTTAGAGCGACTTTTACTTAATTATGGGTGCCAGTCTTAAAGAGCAATTTCCTTTTGACCTCACAAATTTGGGAAAAGAATTATACAATTGGTTTTTATGGCCCAATTAATAGATAAAGTACTTGAAGTTGTATAGTTAAAAAGCCACATTTGTGCTATAATTCACCATGTTATTTTGAAATCTCTGCAATTAGAAATTAACTCTATTTCACGCGATCCATTTTCTATTTTTCTAGATCTCGCTGCCGGGGGCTCTCGCGACTGGGCTAAGGGCAAAGCGGGCATAAAGTATTCCTACAGTGTAGAATTGAGTCCCAGTATAAGAACGGCTGATTGGTCTTTTAGGTTCGAGCTTCCCCCTCGTTTCATCCCACTCGTAGGCGAAGATCTTTATATGGGTCTTAAAGCTGTAGCTGAAGCACTGCAGGAAAAATTAACCCTTGAGATGAATGTCGGTTGCATCTAGTGAATATATTTCATTTCATGAAAATAGTGACTGCGTAAAAAAAATCAAATTCTGTTTTTTAAGAAGAATATTATTCAATTCCGATTGTCAATAATTAAGGCTCTAAAAACTTGCAATAAAACAGATGTAACATAAAGAAGACAGTCGTACAGATTCTTTTATGCTATAAGATAAAGAAATTAATTTGATATAAATCTATGACATTCCTGCAAATATCAATGCAACTGGGGAAAATGTCCAGTCTTATAAAATTTTAATTCGGATCAGTGAATTCTGATTTGGACCAGTAGTTTTAGGTGGCCCGAATGGCGAATGCTGAAAAGTTAATGGCATATATTTTTTGACGATTGTCCTTTTATTAAACTTATCTATTACATATCATAATAATATCAAGCAACTAAATCCAAATTAACAGAATTATATTAAAATTCTCCATTTATGAATGAAATAAAGACCTCAGCAAATCAGTCTTGCAGTTTACCCATCACCAGGCTTGCAGATTTCAATATGTGCATTTTTCTCTAACGCGACCCTGCGACTTTTGGCCAGATGGCAGCAACCAATTCTGTCAGCGCGCAAATGATACTGTGACGCTGTGTCCGCTCTGTGGAAGTAGGGCTTCCTGTCTTGGCTGAGACGTCCGCTGAAACAAGTCACATGGTTTGAAGGAACGCTCTGAAGGAACAAGCTATTCATAAGGGACTATTTATATTTGTCACAGAAGAGCAAGTGATTTTAAAAGATCAGAACAAGCAACTGTTTTGATTGCTGTCAAGGGGGCTTGGGTTGGACCTGCTAAGTGGCAGTGCCTGGGTAGTTATGCAAACAATGACCAGCTACGTAATCATCCTCGAGATTAGTGGGTCACAGGGAAAAACAGTCCCATCATCTTTAAAACTGGACACATATCTGTGAATATTTGGTGAAAAAACAATCTGTGGCTCTGATAGAGGGTACCTGCACACCATTGTGCTGCCACCTGGCGCCCACCATTCAGACCACATTCCAAGAAAAACCAGCAGGATATTTTTTTTTTTTGCAAAATGCCGACAAAATTCCTTAACGATTCCCAGTCACAGTTAACCAGTGTATCAGAAACAATTTTAAACAAATATATATAAAATTGTTCTCAAACTCTCACCCTCAACTGAACAAATGATAACAACAACTCTGTATTTGTGGTCCGTAAAAAGAACCTTTATTCTAAGAAACTGGAGAAAAATATTTTCAAAATGCTTCTCCACATTATTGGACTTTAAATTGTGACAAAACATTCTTCCACGTAACCCTCTCACTCTACGTCTCTGCTGAATTCAACATCACATCTTGCTCACATTCCAAGCTAAAGATCTCGAGACGTCTTGATTGTATAAGAATATTCAACTTTTAGCCATTCGACCACTCTATTCACCACATGTCACTATCATACATTTATTCATATAAAAGCAAACTTCTTGATCCACAGTTATAACAATAATTATTATAATAATAAAAAGCCTTATAGTTAACTTTCTTGAAATACCACATCTTCTCTAGCTATTTCTCTAATTGCTAGCAGTTGTTAGTTCAAATATCTTGCATGTAATTGAGAAATTTTATTGCCATACTGTTAAAAATTATTAGTCTACCATAAAAGATGCATCCTTAACTTTGCTGAAAACAGAAATCCCGTAACCATTAGAGCAGTGCTCAACAAGGTTTCCAATAAACTTATCATTTTAAGTCCAAACTTTTCTTGTATCCATGTGTTAAATAAAATGAAATAACTTCAATCTTAATTAAAGGTGAACTTGGATTGCACATAGTGAGGGAACGAGGTCTCCAACTTTGACAAAATCTGGCCAAAAGTGAACAACTCTGGTCTGTGCTTGAATTCAACAAAATATAATAACATTTGATGAGATGCATCTGTATTTTTACACCAAGTTAGATAACCTGCCTCGTATCTGTCCAACACATCTATAAAAAACTTTTTACTTATTTATTACTGTGGATATTTCACATTATCCACTCTGTACAATAATACTAGCCATTTACACATATTGCAATAAAATCTAGTTCACCATTTATACATAAAACAGAAAAGACACTGAAGTCTTCTAGGCAAAAATCTTGCATGTTAAGACTCGTGCAGAAATGAGTAAGTCCAAACCTTGCTGGTCAATAAAAAAAAATTCCACATTTCATTTGAATCAAGAAAATTGCTTAACTCTTCAAGATAAGGTTATAATTGAAGCTGTGCATTTCTTTTCACTTTGTTTTTCTTAAATATATTGAGTACACATTTCCTTTTTTATGGTAATTAAGTATCCATAAGAACAACTAAAATCAATTATATACTACATATTTCAATACTTTAAACAGAAACACACACAAAAAATAAATAAATAATAAAAAAAATAAGTATATAATAAAAACCACCATTTGTTTTGATTTTCCTTTAGTACATCTCACAAGACGGCACCAGTGCTGCACATCCCCTTGTTCTGAGGATATGAAAGACTGCGTCATTAAAGAAATGAAATTAAAACTAGAAATTCACCTTGTTTCCAACACAAAAGTCTTGTGCAATTTTGCAAGAATTAAAAAGGTATACTTTATCAATTTTTTTGGAAATCCTTAAAATTTTTTTAGTAAGTTATTCTTTACCCCAATATTCTGCAGTTACGTTTGCAACTTCTTAAAATGAAATAAAAATAATCTTGACAACTCATAGATAAATTGGACATGCGACTCTTTGTCAAATCCACCATCTGTTATTGCTCCATGTAACATAACATAACATCTTTAAAGATTGTCAATTATAACAGCTCTCAGTACTGCAGTCCAGGTCATAGAGACACAATCATTCTCAAAAAATGAAAAAAAAAAAAAAAAAATCAATAGTCTTATTTTGTTAAGTTTCAAACAATCTTTTTTTCTGACAATCTCTTGACTAGAACTTAATCTCGGCAAAGTCATTCCTGGATATATAAAATCAACCAGCACCTAGAAAATATTTTTCTCAGCTGTATAAGATACTTTTTTAAGTGTTTGAATTTTTTGTTTGGATTAAACACTTTACTTCCACTAAACTGATTGTTTTTTTGCAAGTCATTCTGTCAAAATATCTCTTCTGACAAGTGAGGGGTCATTGCACACCTGAACATTGAACTTACCAGACTAAAAGCACACCTGGACAAAATTAATGTTGTCACAATCTTTCCCAGTGTTGGAATGCTGTAAGATTTGTCTTTATATTTTCCTTTCTTTCCATTTTTAGACATTTTTTTTTAAACATTTTTTTTTTCTTTTTTGAGAAAAGAAAAAAAGTCAAGCACAATAATTTACATGCAAACTGGAAGGAAAATATTTTTAGAATTTTTTTTCACAATTTTAACTTTTTTTTTTGGTTGTCATGATTGCGTAATATTGTATACTATAATAGAAAGACATCATCACAGGACTATAAATTCTGCATTATTGCAGCCATCATTTCGAATCTTCATCTCTCCAAGTCTCAAAGCCGTCATCCATCATAAACAGGCGAGATCAAACCTCGGTGGATATCTTTTCAACGTGCAGTATCATTACCACAGAAGAGACGAAGTTCCATACTGTTCACACCATCTGATTACTTTCACATGCCTCCCTCTTAATATACCTCCTCATACCCACTATAGTGGCCTCTGTACCTTGGCAGTCTGCCTATACCTCTGCCTATATCAATGCTTCCATCAGTAGTTTCTAAGAAGCTCCAGTTGTCCATGGTAACATGACATGGATTGTCTACGTAAAGAGGAGAGGAGCTTTGTACAGACGCGGAGAAATTTTCCATCACTGCTCAGAATTCTTGTTTTGAATCACTGAGGGTAGTTTACAAGGAATCTTGTAATGGATTTCTCCGAAGAACATTTCAGAGCATATTGAAGTCAATGCCTGCCAAAGTAAAATGGCAGACTTCTAAAGCAGTATCACCGCCGTCCGCCCTCTGCAGGATTGTTATTGTCCCTGTCGCGGCGCTGAGAATTTTGTCCGTTACTATTTTTCCTGCGCTTTGCGTAAGACTTGTATTTCTTTCCACCACCACTCCCTGTTCCACTGTTACCTTGGTTACCTCCACCAGAACCCATTGCTGATTGGTTGCGAAAGGTGCGTGTCCAGCCATGAGCTACAGTTGCAGATTTTGGCAGGACAGTCTCACTGTGAGTGTCTGGTGCAGCCACGCTCGATGAAGCAGAAGTCCTGCGGCCACCGCCACGCCCAGAGTCATTACTTGTCACAGATGCGGACCGGCGTCTTCTTGAGTCGGAGCTTATGTCTCTCTTTTTGGTGAGTGTGGGCTGGGAGGCAGAGTGGCGCGGACTTGGCGAGGCATCAGACTTGGTGGGCATGCTGCTGTTCCGTATGATTGTTACTGAGGCACTTTTGGCAGGGGGGCGACTTTTGGGACTTTCCACAGATATATCAGACTCCTGTAAAGAAAATGATATATGAGGGCTGCTTTTTATTTTTCTTTATCTGTTTTCTATTTATTAACTCATTAAAATTTTTCATCACTTTATATGTATGACACATTCAAACCTAGATCTAGGAAGAAAGATTTGTAAAACCACTGAGACACGTGTGTGTGTGTGAGCGAGAGAGAGAGAGAGAGATCCCACTTACTGTGTCACTGGCAATGCTGGAGCTGCTGGAGGCTGCAGGAGAGGAAGAAGACTGGCACATAGAACTGCCGCTGTCAGATATCTCCACCTCCTTCAAACTGGACAGGTTACCCCTGGAGACAATAGCAGGAATATTTTTCAATTAAATAGTAAACACTTAACCAAAATATCCAATTGTCTGTGTTACTAAACATAAGTCTTCTGCCATACATGCAGGCCTGCACACGCACACACATACACGGAGCTGCCTTACCTCACTAACTGTTCCTTGACTAGAGGTCTAGCAGGTGGCTGTGTGGCCACGCTGGCATAGGTCTTACTAGGACCGTCTCTGTTTGGGCTGTGACTTGGGCTGGGGCTGGCACTGGGACTGGGACTCGGGCTGGGAGAGGACGCAGCCTCTATCACCACGTCTTCCGCGGCTTTGCCGTACGTCTCCTTAATCCACTGTCTGTACTCCACGACCTCATCTGTGACGCGGATGATGCGACTGAGAAGACTGTAAAGACATGTATACACAACATTCTCAGAGGGACAATGGCCGACACTTTTTCCACTTAACGCCATAGATGTCAACAACATTGTACGAAATACTGATCAAGGCATGAGTAATAGCTGAAAGGTTTTGTAATATGCTTTAACAACTTATAGTTGTGGTCATCAGTTTTCATACTCTGAAATGTAAATAATTTTTTCATGTATTCACAAACTTTAATTTTTTTCTTTTCAAAGAATTTTTCTGAAACCAGCCTTAAATAAAGAAAATGACAAATATCTCAAGACCTGTAATCTTTAAAGAAAGAGGAATTTCTATCAGGACTCCAGACACCCTGACATACCTCTGTTGTCCCTTGAATACATCAGAGTTAGCTGACAGTGCTGCGTTACTTAAGGTCAGGTAGGCATACTCAAAGGCATTACGAACATTCAGGGCTCCATATGAGCTGCGCCCAATGTCATTTCCTACAATAAAAAATAAACCAGAGAAGATATTTATTATTTGCTTCACCTGTACCTTTCATAAAAAGGTACTTCACTGATGAATTCCAGTTGAATTAAACAGTTACTAAGTCATATGCAAACAGTTGTAGTTTTTTGATAATTTGGTGTCAGCAAAACCTATGGGATTAGGCAAGGTCTATTTTAAAACAAACAAAAGCCACACATTTCTCACTACCCCTGTTACGTACCTGGGTTAAGAGGGTCCTCGATACAGAGCAGAGAAGGTCTGTAACCATTCTCCATCTCCTTCTGAATCTGTTCCTTTGGCACATACGCCCCGCCTCCCTTGATACGGATCCCCGTCTTCAGGTAGTTGAAGTGGCGGCCGTACAGCTCAAAGAACTCGATGAGGAGAACGCCGAGATTGGCATCTTCAGAGGTGGCGTCAATTCTGGGGTGGAGCTGAGAGGCAGGAGAAAATACTTAACTCATCAATTATCAATCACAAAGAAAATATATGGGCTTGGTTGGTGTGCCAAATACTGCATTTCTAGTTAAAAGGTCAAGCTGGGGACAGAGATTGTTAAGAAAAGATTTACTGCCCCTTCCCATACCCAAAAACTTTCCTAAATCTTTAACAATGCCCATATCCTATGTGATTCCATGAATTCTGATATTCAGCTATAGGTGGCAGCACAACAATCAATACAAGACACCGGGGAGATGATGGTTTCAACTGTATTAAACAAAAAAAAAATCCACTCTTCCCTCTTATTTCCTGTGCTTAAAGCAACAGTTCAAGTACCAATATTCAATGACAGGTAGCAGCAGATTTGTATACTTGACACCAGGTGTCAGCACCTACCTGTAAGAAGCTGACAACCATCAAGATGAGACAGTAAGAGCTGATTCCTCCAGTGAACACCTCGTTCAGGTCACGCTGCAAGAGAAACTGCTTCAGAACCATCACCAAGTACTGCAGGGTGGGGTACTGGTCCCTATAATTCTGAAACCACAATATGAAATACTGTTATATCATCTATACCACTATGGTAGTACTAGTGGTAGAAGTGGGGTACTGGTCCCAGTATTTCTGAAACCACAATATGAAATACTGTTATGCCATATATATAGAGAATTCATATTTCATTATATGAAAGAAAATGGTAACTTTTAATTGATTATTATCCAGGGCATGGTAAATAGTAGTTACATATTAATGACAAATGTCTCTTCATAAAAAGAAAACAACACAAACATAACCAACTGATCAAGATGGCAGAATTTGTCATACAAATGGGTCAAATGAAAGCAATACAGGACAAGTTCCGCTTTGTGATGTATGAATATGGGCTATTTATAAATATTCATAGCAAAGACAAGCAGAAACATCCTGATAAATTCCAGTCTTAAACATACAACAATAGCAATGAAGTGAAATCACAGTGGCATTTCAGGCACAGTTTTTAGTTCTAGTGTATAAACAATGAACTATATTTAGATCCTCAAGTGAAGACAGAAACTTCATGAAGCATATTAGTCAGCCTTTCGTGTATATATATATATACACACACACACACACACACACACACACACACACACACAGTTACATATACACTTGTAACAAAGAAGATATACCACAGCCTTGCTTTGGAAATAAAAAAGTACATATTTTAACAGGAAGTCAACTTTTACAAAGTGGCAGGCTCCCCTAATTCTATATGCATGAACTTAAGCTATACCCGCATATTACTATTATTAGCAGGACTGTGCTTAAGGTGGGGTTACACTTTGGGGTGGGGGTGGGGGGTGGTGGTTTTGGGAGATGACATCACAAGGAGTTTTTAGCTTTTGAGGTCATGTGAAGTTTAAAAGCCTGTATGGAGGATGTTACCCTTTTCCTCATCATGCGACACGTTCCCAAACATTTTTGGTTTAAGGTCAAGTTCTCCATAAAAAAACTTAGACAAAAAATGTTTTTCTCATCTAAAACTGCATACATTTTAAACACAAAAACTAAAACGCTATTTAGTGACAAATCCAATTAAACACGACAGAAATAACATAGCAAATGCGTCAGAGCTGACGACGTACAGTGTTGTACACAATTAGACTAAAAGAAAGCAGACGACAGCACAATTGTGTAGCCTTACCATAATGAGTTTAGCGCTCTTCACACCATTCACCATGTTGAAGCTGATATCCACCTTGACGTCAGTTTTGATGTCGGTCAGTTTCACAATTGGGACCTGGAGTAAAAATAAAATTCTGAGCTATGACTGGGATTTATTTATGGAGCATAGATCGACTCTTTGTCAAAACGGAAAATCTTGAAAATATCTGAAGATGTGAAGAATGGAAATTGTAATCGCCTCCATGTGTTAACATTCTAATCCTAACTTTTGGAGCTTATGTTGATAACAAAGTAATGTAACCAAGCCCCTATGATGAAGAGTCTATATGTCACAGGTAAAACATGTTTCTTTAAAAGCAATTAATTTTTTACCATCTTAACACAAAAAAGCTGATAAGATGAAATACAAATTTGGACAAACTGATGTATGTGCAGGACTCTGCTGTCTCAGCACTTAACCTATAAAATTACACTAACAGCAAAGAGAGCAAGTGCTTTCCCCCCAAGTTCCTCTCATCCTGAGTGCTTTCCATGAAGGGAATCAAGGGTGAAGGAACATCATTAAAAAGTTACCAACAACATCCATTTACACATGCATCCTTGATCCAAGTACTTGACCTATACATCTAAAAGTATAGAAGCTTAAGACCAAGGAGTCAGATCCTCAAGGTTTGGGTACAAGTAAAGTGTAATTTACAATGGCGGGTGAGTGAGGAAAGAAGCAAGGTTTTTAAAATTAAAGATTTCTAGTCTTGTCTGACCTCACTCAGTGTCCAAAGTCTGGTTGTATGATGACTTCTGTAGTGTGACTGTCACATTGCAGACATGCTGAAAACATTTGGACCATCAGTAATGAAAAATTTGCTGGACCAAATGAATTTTTGTTGGACAGAAAATCACCCTACTCGTTTGAGACAGATACTACCAGTACGATTAGGTAGCTTACTTTGTTTGTGAATGTGACAGATTTGAAATGGAAATGGGGAAAAAAAAAACGCTTTGGGTTTTATATAATTTTATTAGTAAAGTATGTCATATGATGACTGTAAATTTACTATTGTGGTTTTTAAAACTCTCGTCTGTCCTTTGGACTGACCAAGTCCAATTTTCTACGGGTCCAGACAAATGTTCCATGTCATGACCGATCGGACTGACAGTTTCAGCTTGTCTACATTGGTATGATGTAAAGCAATCAACTCCCTCTTGGGCTTGTGAAATTTCTAGAATTCAATCTTTCATATATTTCATTCACAAATGCATTCAAAACCCTGAATAAGGTCTGGAGTATTCACGCAGGGGGGAGGGGGGGGGAGTGGCAGGGATGGTGGCATGCAGTTATCGGGTCAAATTCACATCCTCTAAGAACACATTGATATAAATGGGGTAATAATTGGTTCTGGCACACCAATCTGTTTTCAATCAAATGAGGGTCAAAATTCATGAATGAACATAATTGGAGGTCATATATTACCACATTCCAGATCCTGCCCATTTTTTTCTCTTTTCTATCCGTTCTTTTTAACATAGTGATAATATTCTATCTTATTTCAATAACACCATAATCATTATCATTTTGTTACTGGTGACAGAGAGTAACACTGTAAGTAAAAAAAAAAAATTTTTTTTTGGAATTCTTACCAGATTCTTTCGAGAACAAATCAATATTTCTTTTCTATTTGTGTTATTTATTATGGTATTTGGTTCTCTCTTTTAGTAAAACACACAAAAAAAAAGTGTTAGAAGTTAACTGCTGGCTACTTCATTACAATATATCCATCAATATATTTATTTTGACCCCCCCCCCCTTTTAAGGTGAAACATCACGAGTAGAGAGAGTTATTTTTAACAGGATGGTTATAAGCACCTTTACTGCTGAAGACAGAGCTGCTGACAAAAACAAATTTTACATTCCATTTCACCAGATTTGTATGACATAAGCGCCTGAGGTTTTATACAACATTAGTGGCTATAATTTCATAAGACAACTGACAAAGATTTCTAAAACTTAAGATACATACAAACTAGTGTACTTAGTTAATACAATATTTTTACATTGAGTCAAACTCAATGAAATATGCCATTTGAAAACCAACGCTCTTTTCTTCCTCACAAATTCAACACCACTTGGCCCTTCACTGTGGAAATCAGGTCACAGGTTTCGTTCAAAAATGAACCCCACACAATTCCAGTTAATCAGAATATAATTGCGTCCCCAGACAACGAGGTACTGACAGAACTAAGGTAATTATCTAAAAATTTCAAACACCTCGATTTATGCAATATTTTACTTCATTCATTTTTTAAAAGATTTATCGTTGTCAGACACTCACAACAAAATACAATCTACAAAAAGGAAAACAGTTTTTCAAGATTTCTTTTGTAGCAAAATTCTGAAGTATTACTTACACAACTTTTTTTCCTGAATGTTTTTATTAATTCACATTGTTCAAATGTTTTGAATTATCACCGTATACCGTGCCCTCGACTTACAAAATTAAATCAACCACTCAAATTGTCAAGACTGTAGTGGCAGTGGTGCAGTTAAATCACTTGGCTAGATTACTAATGTGATCTCCACTTGTGAACTCTTGGCTCAACTTCACCTTAACTGACACCAAACTGAGTTAATTTCGTAGAAAAAACAATAAATAAAAATAACAAAAAAAAAAAAAAAAAAAAAAAAAAAAAAAATTTTAAAAAATTCAAAATCAAATAGCCTCCATGTAAATATGACCACAAAAACGGTCCCAAGCGGACTAAACTGACCCAGTTTATATATATTTACCAGAGTTCAACTTGACCTCAGCTGGCACAAAATCTACTTAGGAAAAAATAATTGACCATACAACTTCAATGATTTCTCAAAGCTNATATATATACCAGAGTTCAACTTGACCTCAGCTGGCACAAAATCTACTTAGGAAAAAATAATTGACCATACAACTTCAATGATTTCTCAAAGCTTCCCACCTAAGCCTTAATCCAATACATATACATCTAGCTAATCTGTCTTTTTTTAAATCTAAATGTACGATTTATCTTCCTAACAAAGTTATCCAACTATCTCTGCCTCACAAGGGCATGTGCTATCTTTGCAAACTGAGTTTAATCTTCTGGCACGCCCTGTATATGTGCAAACCTGAAGGAAATGATTACTAAGAACCAGAACGAAACCGCACCCCTTCCCCTTCATGTTACTGGTCTATATGTGGTGAACACCCCGCAGAGCCAGCAGCACAAACTGATCAGTTTTTTTTCTTACTTTTTGAAAAAAGTAAATTTACTTTTCAAATTCTGTTGCATCCAGAATATACTTAAAAAGAAACAAGTTACTATTTGAAAACTCGGGGCAGCAATGTTCGAGTGTAATGCAAACCTTTTACTGACATTCCCTGTGTTTTTAGATGTGATGTTAGAAGATAGCAACACCTGTTTTGAGGCATTTGGTTAATAAATTGCAAGCAGTGCTGAGAACGTTATCTTCAAACTACACCACACAGTTTAAATGTAATTCAAACTCCTAGTTAATAAAATCTAATACACAAAATTTCTGTATTTGCATTAAATTCCTACGGAACTTCAACAAAATCTTTCAAAGGCTTCTAATATAATTTATTTTTTTTGCAAAATCTCCTGTATCTGTTACATAAGTACTATTAAAAAGTATTCTATTTCATTGCCTCAATTCATCCAGGCACTACAACCGTTATCCAACCTCCACTAAATTACAACAAGTGGAGAGCTTAACCTCATTATCATGGACCTAGTCAACTGTGAATTTCCTATTTTCTTCCAATCTAGGTGTAACTTAGTTAGCCTGGTGTCACTGAAACAATATACACCACCCAATATGGAGGTTTTCTGTGGTTAAGGCAGCATTGTGGACATGACACCACACACTTTTTACTTACAATGTAAAAAAAAAAAAAAAAAAAAAAAAAAAAAAAAACTCACCCTCCTTCACTGAACTATGAAACATGGTGCTGTGTGTGTGTGTGTTTGTGTGAGAGAGAGTTAGTGTGAGCCTGTGTGTGTGTGTGCGTGTGAGCACGCACATGTGTGGTTGAATTAGAGCAAGAGCCTGTTTGTGTGCATCTGTGCGTGTTAGAGTTTACACGTGTCTGAGCATCTGTGCTTGTACTTACGGAAGCCTTGTCAAGCACTCGTATGTTCATTTTGTCGGTGATATTTTTCTCCAGAAGTTCCTTCTCCAGCGTCCAGAGAGGCAGGGAGTCCCACTTACCCAGCACTACCAGGTCTATGTCACTGAAATATACAGCACATAATGAACCCAAAGTATTAATTGCAAATAATTACACAGGGATTAGACTGCCATTTAGTGAAAAAGTCAGAAAATGTGGTGTGGGACCAGAGGGCTGCCTAGGCCAATGACATTTTTGGCTCTAAATAAGTCGGAAATCTGCTGACAGTCGGAAAAATCTCATCCCTGATTACAGAAAACTCAATAGAACTCATTAACCTGTTACATATTCAAATCATCAAAATTTACAAGAATATTCTTTTGAAATAAATATTTCAAGTTTCCAACTCCTTTATTGTATACGTCATACAGCATCTAGTAGCTGTAAATGGAAATCAGATGACAAGATTAACATGCCTCCTCCTGGAATTGAGAAGAATACAGAACGAGTATGCCTGAAACAAGGAGGCTTGTTCATCTGATTGCATTCAGCAAAGGTTTGCGCAGAGTTGATTCAAACTACCTAGTAGATAGTTTCATTGTGAACACAATCTTATTTCACCTGGCATCTGATCACATGAGAGGTCTCACAAGGAGTCTTATATGTCAGAGATACAGCTGTATCAGTATGCCTACAGAAGCTCTATCATGTTATTATTACACTAAGGTAAGTGTGAGTGGGGTGGGGATGGAGGATGCATAATACTATTTAGTCTCATAAAACATGCTGGTACAGCTGTATCTCTCCCTGTGAAGTAGCCTTGTGTTCACAAGTATCCTTGATAAAGGGTACACAGCTGTTCATTAATGATTTTGTACAGAATAATGTAACAGTTGCAGTGGCTATCACACCTAGTGTGTTAAGCTACTTTCAACCCATTAACCCAGGGGTCAGAGACTTGGGATCAAATATGTCACCAAACAGGACAAAAATCTACAAGCTTTGTCACAGTAAGCAAGCATCAGCTTTGTGTAATTAAATGGGCAATTTTTTCTTCCCTCTTTACTCTGTATGGTGCATTACTATTTGTCTCATGTAAGAACAGAATAAAAAAAAAATCCAGAGAATCCAATATCCTGTATTCAACAACAGCATTAGATATCTCTAAGTCATAGCAAACAAGCATCAGCTTTAAACTAAATAACATTTTTTTCTCATTGTAAAAAAGTTCCTCGTTTTGACTAAACACGATATATAACCATTTCAAAAAAAGAATCCCATAGTATTCCCTCTCCACAGTATAACTTTAAGTGAGAGACCTCCGTGGTTGTTTCACATTTGACACTGGCAGTGTTTACAGTCTGGCTTCTGCTCCACTACCTCAATGTTAACTCTGTTGACTGCCGTCTTCCCCTTCATTAACTTACATCTAGCTGCTGGGGCAGGCTGCACAGAGGTACTTTTAAACTTGAAAACTGGTCTTAAATTTTAAACCAAAAAAGTTCTATTTTGACCCAAGGTGTGTCAGCATTAGTCCAAGGAAATGAAATACAACATAGCACCTGTTTTATGGCAAGAAAGACATGGTTAAGACAATTTTTTATTTAACTCAATTACAGTGAGTTAACCTGGAAATTAAAATTTATGGTCTAAATGTTTAGAACAATTTTCATTCTTTAAGTTAAGACCAAGTTTTGGGCACAAGTTTTTTGTGAAACTGGCTTCGGATATAATACAACCTCTCCCTCAAGGAGAAAAAAAGAATTAAGAAGTGAGTTCCTAAGATTACTTAAGACCCCCATTCCCATACCTAGATCGATCTAGCTGGATCAGTCCATCTCCGAGGGGATTCTAACTAAATATATTGCACTCAGATTAAGCGGCTTAGATGTCTGGCATGCCTACTGAAGGTGTTGAACTTTTTAACCTCCTTAATTACCTCCTTACAGCTTCAGAAGGCATCCCTGACATCTAAACTGCTTAGGTTGAGTGCAAATTAGCGAGAATTCCCTCGAATATAGACTGATCCCGCTAGATAGATCTATAGGTATGGGAATGGGGTCTAACTGCACTTTGTCATGAGGCACTGCAATCAGAAGATCACTGATCACTATCCATAAAAAAATAATGTTGTAAAGCATCAAAGCCACCCTCCATTTACCCGCTGAAATTTCTTGACTAAAGACCAAGTTAAAAAAAATACGCATAAACTAAAAAATTATGCATAAACAACTCGAGACCCAGGAGCAGGAAGAAATTATTTCTGCAGGTGTTTGCAGAGGGGAGTGGGGGATAGAGAGAGAGGGTGCTCCTACACAGACCAATGACCCCATACCAAGGTTCCCGTCTACAACAAATGTTAAGTGTGAGTTCAGTGTTGTACCCTGAGTTCCATTCCACCTGAAGCTGTCTTGTTTTCCTACATACCCCGGTAACCTTTTGCTAAGAAGGCTGATCATCAAGCAACACATGGAAATGTGGATAATATTGCCGTTTTAGATGCTAGGGTAGCCAGGGTGGTGGTGTAGGTAAGGAGCTGGCTGGTGGATCAGTTTACCCTCTTTCTATTTACTGCAGGAAGTGGAGGGCAGACAACATTGTGTAACTGGATTGCATTGCTGACTGAAGGGCAACACTGATTGCTTTAGGATGAAATAACATATTGGCCTAAAGTTGAACTTTCCTCTGCACCCCCCCCCCCCCCCAACCTAAAACCTCTTTCCCACCACATTCAAAACCCAGACCCCTTATGAAACAGATACTAAGAGTGCACTTGATTGCTTCCAGTTCAATAACCACATGCACTTGGCTTTACTTTTTTATAAGAACTCATTGCTAAATGTTAGAAGAATGTGTCTGCATCACCATTTGACAAGGTATTCACTCACCTTTCTTTCTTTACTAACATCCCCCCCCAATCCTCCTTCCCACCAGTACAAAACCCCCAAGTGGCCTGGGACACTTAAATCACCTTCCACCTCACCAAACTCAGGGCGCCCCACTTTGGGTGCGTCTTTCCTAACCTTTGACTCTCAGGGCGCAATTACATCACCTCTTCATTATGTGGAACAATTTCGACAATATTTATTTGCAGAGAACGTCAAACTCCATCATTATCTAAACCCAGGGGAGGGTCTGAAGTAGAGAAGAATGACCCGAGATGGCAGCTAGGTAATGGTTTTATTGGAAACAGACTATGTAGCCAGTCAAAACAACCCCAGATCTTTACCAGGAATTACATGCTTATGTAGCTATTTAGTTTCTAAATGGATAGGACTGTCAGAACATTGCAATGCGCTCAGATTTTCTTTGCTGTGTGTTTGTGTGTGTGTGTGTGTGTGTGTGTGTGTGAATAATTCTTTACCGAATGTCCCAGTTTTGAATTAGTCTTCGAACTGCCCCCAACCCCTTTCTTTGAAAACAGTCCAAAAATATCAGTTTGAAACTAATGATATATATTTCTATTCCCTGGGGTTCCTGACGCTAAAGTAAAACATCAAAAGAAATTTTTTGGTTATGATATTTATATGCAAACAAAAAATTTACCAATGTTTCAGACAAATCCCTTATAGTTCAGCAGACTACTGTGATTATATCTGGGAGACCAATTTAATCCAAGTCTAGACCAATTTTCCGGCTTTTTCCTTTTTTTTTGGTGTATAACTGACCACTGGACTTTTTGGATAGGGACTCACTCAGTCTGAATTATGTCTACAGCTAAAAAAAAAAAAAAAAAAAAAACTAGGCAGTTGTTTTCAGTCTAAAGTTGTCCTTGTCTAAGCGCAGCAGAATCAGTCTGGGTGATTTCAACAAAATCACTTACCTTGTTGGCAGATAAAAGCTGGTGCGGAAACTTCCAAATATCTCGACCTATAAGAGAGGATAAAAGAAGAAATATGTTATTGGTTATGAACTTCACCTCAAGGGTAATTATTTCCTCACTTAAAATATTTGCCCTACTTCCCAATAATAAAATGCCCCAGGTCAACGGACTGAATGGCCTCAAATAGTTTGTCGAACGGTTAATTAGTATCAATGTGTTACATGTCTGATCAAAGTAAAACCTTTCTCCCTCCCCCTATCAACAAAGAGAAAAACAAATGGAGACAATAAAAATTTTAATCTGTCAATATACGTACTTGTCAAAAATGTCTTGTATTTCTCCCCCCTTTACCCTCCCACCCCATACAAAAAATGTAAATAAGTGAATTTAAAAAAATTAAAAAAAAAAACTTTTATCACAGTTCCCTCACTTCCCTAGCATAGCCATTGCCCTTAACAAGAGTTCCTAATTATATTTCATGTTTTACAACAACCCTCATTTTCAAAGGGAATTTCGCTCTTTGAACTCTGTCCTCCCCCTGCTGCAGTTTGGTAATTTTCAGTTCGATGTCAAACATATGGTTTCAATATTTGTATGAATCTTGTACAATCCCGGTAAGGTTATCCCACCCCTCCTCTCAAACATAACTACGATACTAAGGCTGTATTCCCAGAGCTTTTAGATCGATCTATCCTCACAGGGAGTCTCACTAGATTACTGTCAGATAATCTGGCTTAAATGTCCATCCCGCCTACTACAAGCTGTAAGGGGGTAATTAACTTTCGTGTCCGCTCGGCTGACAGCTATCTAGCGTGAACCCCCAGGGAGTTAGGTCGATCTAAAGTAGATCGATCGAATCTCTGGAAATGGGGTCTAAGCCTAAACCAAGTCCATTTCTAAGTGTAACATTCCATCAGATTACATGTTATATATATATCATGACTACAGAACTTCGTGCCACAGTGGCCAACACAAGCATTATATCTCAATCAGTATATCTTTGACTCAACCATTGGGTATCTTACTCAACCAGTGCATTGATCTTAAACTCAACCATGAAGTCATATGACTCAACCAATGCATCTTTGTCTCAACTATTTTAAAAGTACTAGGCTCAACCAGTGCAATTTTGACTCAACCAGTGACTTTCTTTTTTTTTTTTGCTCAACCAGTGCATTTTGGCCCAACCATTAAGTACCTGACTGTAAATGACTCAAAAAGTGCTTCTTTAACTGTTTTCACTTTGTTCTGCACATTAAAGCCATAAAGCATTGTATCCCATTAAGTACAGCAAAGACATACATATTATTGAACCAATTCAAAGTATTTAGTACTATTAAGTCACATGCAACAAGTCTACAGCAGTTATAGTTACACACATCTCTTCACCATTTCTCACCCCTCATATTCCCCCAAGGCCATCTTTCACAAAAACACTTACCAACCCAATAATCAGTCCTTGCAAAGATTGCTATGGATTTTAGTTGACTAACTTCCTCTTTAAAAACAATATTATGGTCATTTGTCTCATTTTTCCAGTCTTTTAACAATTCTTTTATCTAGAGCAAATTATGAAAGTCCTGGAACTGATTTTTACTCTAAGTGGCAACAAAAGCCAATTTGGAAATGACAACTGCATTCAATATTGGCCAATGTCGCCATTAGTCTAAACTTAAGCTATAAAACTTTACACTTTTGAGGCAACAGGCCCCATTAACTTTCACCCATCAAAACAGACATCTGGGCTAGAAATAAAGTTTGTACAACTTTTTCAATGTGGCACTTTATTTTTAATCTGGCCATTAAATTTAAGTTTTTAATTCATCTAACAAGACATCTACATTTCAAAAAGATAGGTGTTTAATCAAAAATGGTGAGTCAAAGTGTTGATCTGTACATTCTGCAACATAAGGTTAAAACTTTTATATTTTTTAAATAATTTTTCCACTGAAGCTGTTTAACTGAAGCATACTAGTGAGCATCTATTTTCAACATCAATCCTGAATATCTAAGCCATGACGCTGTGACAAATGAAGGCAATATATGTTACATTTCACAGTCAGACACTTGGGACTACATGAATAGAGGCACAATTAGCGTAGGCGGTGATGTCTGGTAAACCGTAGGCAGACTTCAGGCTGTGGGTAGTAAACAAGCAGGAGTAACATAAAACCATTGGCCATTATGAAATTATAAGGCAGTGAGTCACGTTTATTTTCAGTGGATAAAAATGTTTCGGGGGGAAAATTCCAGTTTCGTAACCAACTAGAGGTGTATAGAAATAGATGAAGAATGACAAGTATGATCTATGACAGGCAGTTGTTTACACTGGATGTGCTATATATGATATTAGCATTTAGTGCTTCATAAATCCTGACACAAAAAAAAAAATATATATATATATATATATATATATATAATTCACATTTTTAACACTGGGTCATTCCAAGCATGCCAACTAGTTGCATAGTAGAAACATAGAACACTACTATATAAGTACATTCTCCAATCAAACCTATATAGCCTGCAAGTAAAAAAAAAAAAAAAGGGGGGGGGGATCTTTATCTGAAAAAGTGCACCATAAAATTTGAACTAGTTACGAAAATACACTGAATATGGCCAAAACTCAGAAATGAGGGCCCATCACTGCATTCATAATTCAAATTGAAATAAAGGTGATAATGCATGTACGTAGTTGTCTTACTTTTGCTCTATGTAGTAAAGACCCTACAAATCAATATTACACAGCTTTACTTTATATAGCACAGGTCTGACCAGTATTAAGAGGTAAAAACATACTTTTTCCCAAGAGGTCATGGTGGTATAGCACTTAATACAGTTCAACAGGTCAGGTATACTCTAATCACTAATATGTACCCTTCATAAGATCAAGAGAGCCATTAGGGACAAATACTAGTAATTAACTGTTCAACCCTTTGTTAGACACTCTTTTATATAATATTTCAAGAACACTTCAATAAATTGGGCTTTTTAATTTTAAGCTTTTTTAAAAAGAATATTAATTAAGAACTGAACAGCTTAAGCTATCAGCTTAAGTTAACGTAAGTTAATTTTAAAGTTTAATTTTCTTTTTACATTACAACTTCAACCTCCGAGTTAAAATTTTTCTGAATGAACTATCATGAATCCATTTTTTTCTTCTGATTTTTTTCATACAGTTTCCCGGAGAGAAGTGACCCCCCCCCCCCCAAGCAAAATATAACATATAACCCAGATTTCTCTGACTAATATGACTGCATTATAAATATCTTTCCTCAATTAGGCAGACTGGTACATCTTAAACACCAGCATGGTACATCACTACCCCAGCCGCTGTCTAGCTCCAATAAAAGTCAATGTCTAAATATAATTCTAGAAGCAACTCTACACAGAAGGTGCTAGAAAACTCCTTAATGTCAGTCAACTGAAAACTATGTGTAGGCAGATGAGTAAACAAGGCTATGTGTGGAATGATTACCCACACTGAATGGAGAATTACGGTAATTACTTCAAATGTTCAACCACCTTACATTCTGGATTATTTTATCTTAGACCCCATTCCCATAGATTTTAGATCGATCTATCCCTGTGGGGAGTCTCACTAGATTACTGTCAGCTTAGCCGGCTTAAGCGTCTGTCCCGCCTACTAAAAATTCTGACTCAATAATATTTATATACCTCAACAGACTATTTTTGGAGAAAATTACTAATTCAAGCAGTTTGAAATTATTGTTTGATTACCACACAGGGCAGAGATGAACTTCACAACCCAAGCCACTATAGATGTCATCGCTTTAGTCACTCATATAATATTTACTGTGGCCTTAATATGTAAACCTGGAGCTATCTTTGGAGTTAATTCTACCATGGTACAAGGGAGATTATTAAAATGACTGGAGGAATGTTGCTTTATATAACCTTATGCTTCAGTTCTGTGTACAGACTTTTGAAATTTGAAATTTAGTCATTATAGGTGAAAGACAATTTAGATACTAGTAAATACGAACAGGATGAGAATTAACAAGGGGAATTTAACAAGTTGATGGAAAGATTAAAAATTTATGGAAAGCACAGAATTAATGTCCTGCATTGGCAATCATATCTACCTGGACAAACCACTTTATTGCACTAGTTACAGTTTGTTTCATGAAAATCCAAACTAATTTTTAAAATTTTTGCATTATAAACTTACAGGTGCAAGAGATCTCCCCCCCAACTTTCCTCCTGCAAGTCCAAATTGTTTGTTTCAGCAAAGACCCCATTAACATACCAATCAGACCATTACCAGCATATACTACATGGGACAATCTGGGAAATATTTGTGATCCCTGACCTGGTTATATCAAACACCACCAATGACAGGTTGACCCTCCCCTGACCATCAAAAATATCACATAAACAATAACAATTCCTACGAGCTAACCCACAGAGCTAGCCTGGGTTACAAATCACCACAGTGTCTGATTATCTAATACTAGGAACAATCCAACTGTGTGTGTGCCTGTGTGTGCGTGCGTGCGTGTGTATGTGTGTGTGTGTGTATGTGTGAGAGAGATATCTTCACTTGGCTTATGGTGGAGAGAGAGAGAGAGAGAGAGAATGCCTCATTTTCTTTTAATTGTCATCTATTCCTACTTCTCATTTGTATTCACAAATATTCACTTAACATCTAAAAATAAACTTTACATAAAAAAAAATATGTGAAATATGCATCCTTGAATGTTTTTTTTTTCAAGTAAATTGTGCCTGGAAACCATGGTTTTGTACCAGTAAATACCCTCCCCTAAGAGACCCTTGCACATGTACATGACACAAGGTGGTTTTCCTGTCGTCTAATTCATTCCAAATTCTTTTATAATTATACTTCACTGACGTGATGGTCATATTGCATGTAACAACCCAACCAAGACGGAGAATTTATCGTCCAATATTCTGCACTTAAATGACCTCAGAATTTCGTTATATCAGTTTGTAGTGTCAGGCACCAACCCAAAGCAACTGCCCATCTAAACAGGCACAGGGCTCTTAAAAAAGTGGAAATTTTAAAGTTTTAGGCCCTGATTGCTTAAAGAGCTAGTAACTGTAACTTTGAAAGTTTTGGGCATGAACTGTATATATAGTTTATTTTTTTGATTCCCTGGTCACTGCAGCAACCTTTATTGTCATTACAAATCCTTGCAAATGAGGGAGAAAAGTTCTTCAGAAGCACTCACACTGTAGTTTACAAGTGTTATAAGTGCCACACCAAATTCAACAGGTGAGGATCCAAAGCTATATTTTATGACAATCTTCCAAACTATCTTTGTTTTTCCATTTTCCATTGTTGACCCTCTTTCGACACAGAAATTTCGATGCATGTCAATGTAAATTTGAAAAATTCTGACTGTCTTCCAGAAGACGGGCTCTGTTTGTCCCAGATCAACTCTTCCAATTATAATCAATCAATCAATCAATCAACAAAACAATCACATAATCAATAAAAGTCCACCTCACCTTTGCCTGTGGCCACAAATCCTTGATAACCTTTTCTATCCTGCGTACGACGTCCTGGCGCATGTAGTGCTCCTCCCTGCGCGGCAACATGTATTGGTACAGGTCAATGATCTCTTCATGGAGGCTGAAAAGGACAGGGAAAGCACCTGTTTACAGACAGTTATGGTATAATTATATGTTCTAGCTATTGGAATAGATCTTTTCTATACTGTAAAGCATTGAGATCTTGTGTCAGTTAGGAGGTATTCCAGATGTCCGAGAGAGAGAGAGAGAGAGAGAGAGAGTGTGTGTGTGTGTTTGTGTGTGTGCACGCGCATGCATTTAAGTGATCAATATAAGCCAGTGGTAGATTCAGTTCACCTTGCATTTAGGTTCCACATGGATCAACTTGGTATAGCCTAGACAGAAAACTTCTGACCCCAAAGACAACATAAAACAATCACATAGACGTATTTACAATGTATCATCTGAGGTGGAATGAGCAGCATTGTTAATATAATTACATTTAGCGAGAGTACTTCCGATTTGGATCGATCTACCTCATGCAAAGTTTCACTGTGAACTCTCCCCTACAGTATGCAGGTGGCAAATTAACAAGGCCATGTATACATGTGTGTTTGTGTGTGTGTGTGTGTGTGTGTGTGTG
>NW_019773540.1:35127-61086 GCF_001039355.2 Lingula anatina
ATCGTCAGCGGGAGATCGTGAACGATCTGAGCGAGACAAGAAAGCAATAATGGTAATCTTTATTGCAGCTCTTAATATTGCTGTTTTGTTCTGTTACTGAAGTCTCTACTGTTAACAATGCTATTGTGCGCCTCAGCAAAACTACCGATCGCTATCTCACACCGAATACTGCGGTAAAGAAACAACAGCCCGACAGTACAACTCTTAATAGATTCTCCTGTTATCTGAATCAATGGATATGACGATGTTGTTTAGCGTCCTAAACTAACTGTACTGATCGTTATCTTGCACCTTGGGCCGCACACGTAGTACTCAGGTAAAGGTACGCTAGGGCAACATTGCCGACTGTTAGATCTTTACAAGCGCGAGAATAGCCTGGTGGCCGATTTAAAGGTGTACGAAATTCACGAAATCAAGATCGCGCAAAATTGCTGACTGGCCGAAATTCATGGTCCAGAAAAAACTCCAGACGGCCGATTTTAAGATCGTTCGAAATTCAAGAGCCGTTCGAAATTCATGGCACTTTACCGTAAGCCAGTAGTAGATTCAGTTCACCTTGCATTTAGGTTCCACATGGATCAACTTGGTATAGCCTAGACAGAAAACTTCTGACCCCAAAGACAACATAAAACAATCACATAGACGTATTTACAATGTATCATCTGAGGTGGAATGAGCAGCATTGTTAATTCAATTACATTTAGCGAGAGTACTTCCGATTTGGATCGATCTACCTCATGCAAAGTTTCACTGTGAACTCTCCCCTACAGTATGCAGGTGACAAATTAACAAGGCCATGTATACATGTGTGTGTGTGTGTGTGTGTGTGTGTGTGTGTGTGTGGGTGGACAGCGACCCTCGTACATCAATTTGTGGTCCCATAACAGTGTTCTCCATTGGCCTATCAGACCACATGGAAGGGAAAGTATTTCCTCATACATAGATTTCCTTTGAAAAAAAAAGTGACTATGCACCATTTAAAGCTAAAAAACATCATTATACGATCCGAAATTGAAATGTTATTTCGTAAATAACCCCTATAACACTGTTCAGTAATATCATAATATGTATAAAACAGAGTTTTTAATGATTTCTAACATATTTCATGATTGTTTAATACAACAGATAAATCCAGTAAACATTACCCTAGGTTCTAGATTCCGGTATTGCCAGCTCGATCTTGATTTCATATATAACCCATATCAGCAATACCGGTAATAATACTAGTTAAAGCGACTCCATCACAAGGTATATTTAAGCTAGTTAGCTTTTACGTTGCTCTGACACTCAGGGTAGTAAACATAGACCCATTATGGAAAAACAAGTAGTACATGATCATTTTAGCTGAACATGCACATTAACAATTACTGCATATTTGGGAACAGACTGAATCACAGACACTTATTCTTTGAAAAACAGTTCTCTAGTAACACAACACAGGGTGACAAGAAATATCAAGATTCACACTTCTTTCTCATAAGATGACGACTCTACACCCCCCACTGCTGAACAATATAATACAAAATAGTAAAGAGATAGTGAGATACAAAAGAGTTACATAAAGCCCATGTTAGTTGTGTTAACTACATATCACCTCTTTATGTCCTAATATCTTGGTGCTAAATATTGGCTGACCACAGAGCTGGGTCCACCCTGACCACACCCTGTTATATCAATGATTCATTATGTATACTAAGGACCTATAGTGGCTCATTGTATAAGTACTAGTACATACACAGGAGGAATATACTTTAGCTTAAAAATTGTGGACTTCTTGAATCTTCAATTCAAAATAAGCTCACAGAAGCCATGTATTTTTTGGTAGAAAATGGACCACATGTTTCATTTAATTGGACTACAACTGGTTTCTCTTGTGCCAAAGTTTTCAAACTGAACTTATGGTATAGAATGATTAATAGTAGACTAATTCTCAATTAGAGATTGTTATATATATATCAAGCCCCAAAGACCGTGAGAACGAATTTATTTGCTGTCTGAGTGTCACTAAACGTCATGATCTTGAATAGAGAAAGTGACACACTTTCAGCAACCACATCCTTGGAGACCTAACAGTGACAAAAAAAAAAAAAAAAAATCACATCAATGGAATATACAAAAAAATTAACTTCATTATATTTTCAGTGGTGGCACATTGATGAGGAAAAGATCACAAAAGGCATGTATCAAAAACTTATTAATTTTTACTTACTTTTTTTTTGGGGGGGGGGGGGAGACTCTTTCCTCATCTATATTTAAATAAAGCATTTATGCTGTATCCATGGAAACCAAACAAGAAAAAAAAATACCTTAAATGGGCAAAAACAGACTCAATTTCTTAATGTGAAATACTAACAGGAGCAACAAATAAGCAAATAAATATAATACACAAACATAACAACTTTATTGAAGTAAGCAAAAATTGAGATGCACATCACTATTTGACCCAACTCTTATTTCATTTCAATAAAAGTACAAGCACAATGAATTTCGGGCAAATATTGATCATATACAAGCCCATACAACTGCTGCCTGTGTGAGGGAGTGTGTGTGTGTGTGGAGTTAGCAAATTCCTCAGTACTATTTCTGTGATGAGCCATCAGATCATGGGAGGGCAGATACATACAACAATCTTTAGGTGTATTCAGGACAAGTTAAACTGTGGACAAACAAATATATGTGGACCAAATATGCTGACCCCTCTTGAAAGCTTGCCGCATAATCCCTTAAAAGACACTGAATAACCCCCCCCCCCCCCAGGGATTATGCAGTAAGCTTTCAAGTGGGTCGACAATACTTAATCTGTGGATCAACTTTGGTTGTGAATGCTGCCTTAGACATAGTACTTAGAGACAAGGTTCACAAGACAGCACTAGCCCAAAGTTGGTCTTCATGTTAAGAGTGCAAAATCTTGGTCCAACTCAATTCAGAATAGATCCATAGTAGTCTTAAGTATTGAATGAAAGTAACTTTGTGTCTTAAACTTAAGCCAATTGGAATTCCTTGAGGCTCAACTTTGTTTAACTGGACTACTAGTCTACCACTGACAAACCAGGGTACAAGTCATCCGATTTGAATGTTATAGTTAAGACAACTACTAGTAGTGGTCTTAAGATGAAAAAAACCCCAGGATATCAGAACTGTTACAGAAGGTTACAACCTCAGGATATCAAAGCTGTTACAGAGGCTAACAACCCCAGGATATCAGAACTGTTACAGAGGGTAACAATCCCAGGATATCAGAACTGTTACAGAGGGTAACAATCCCAGGATATCAGAACTGTTATAGAGGGTAACAATCCCAGGATATCAGAGCTGTTACAGAGGGTAACAACCCCAGGATATCAGAACTGTTATAGCGGGTAACAACCCCAGGATATCAGAGCTGTTATAGAGGGTAACAACCCCAGGATATCAGAACTGTTACCGAGGCTCACACAGCTGTTGTGGGGAAAAATAACTGACTGACAGCCACCAAATTTAGAACAAAAGTTTGTTTTAGTCACTTGCATAATAATTTTCTATTTATAAAACAGATGCCAAGATGACCACTGAAAAACAAAGCACTTTGGAAATGCAAGGGGTAAAGGCAGGCAGGTCTTTGTGAAGGGTCTGCTTGGGGGAGGGGGGGGCGGGCATAAATCAAACATCTAGGTTTTCAGATAAATCTAGAAGAATTATCTCTTGTAAAATGTACTTAACAAGAAGTCAATACCCTCTCCCCTCTGTCACTCTTTCTCCCCCCCTCTCTTTCTCTCACTCACACACCCTCACTCTCTCACTTACTAGTCAGTACTCATTCTCACTCTCTCCACTGCACCAAAGTCTGTCAGACCACTTCATCAGTCAACAGTTTGCTCACAGTTCACGGCTAGCTGACCATGCAGGTAGTGGGTGAGATCTCTATCACTTGACCTCCTGTGGACTGACAACTGGACCCATTCAGCCCAGCTCTGAGTCAGTGACCTTGTTTTTTTTCTTAAAAAAAGGGCTTGACCAGTTAGAATACAATGTCTTCTCTGTATACCTGGGGGGCAACAAGATAGAGAGCAGGATGCAAGACGAGATTAAACAAAGATGTATTTTACCCAGGGGTGAATGTAGGACGTGCCAACTTCAGTCAATTTTTAGCTTCAATACTTTCACACTCCAATTTGAAACAACTCCATTACTTAAATTTATACTATTCTCACTGGTTTTTCATATATGTATTCCAGATTTGTTTAAAAAAACTTGATTTAACTCTTAGAATTACTGAGGTTGAGGCAAGAGGAAATATTCTCCATGAACCCAAATACATCATTACCAGCAGTGTAGTTCAAAATGTGACTTGTCTAAAACTATCCAGATATGTCTAAAACTATCCAGATATTTGGCTAAAAGACATAAAAAACACATTGTTCTGCAGACTAAATATGGAACATTCACTTAAAAGCAGCGCCGACTAATCCCCTGACAGCCTCTTGCCTCTCCATTCACCATTCTTGACTTCAAACTTTAAATATGAATTAAATTTAGATTTTCACTGATTTTCAACTTTATTATAAAAAAAAACTTAGAAGTGTAATAGTAGCTTATTCTTTTTTTTTTTAAATTTGATATGACCCATTGTAAAACCTAAAAATTAACCCACTATACTTCAAAGTCTAGAGTCTGAGAAAAAAACATTCGCAATCAGTACATGTCCATGTTCTACCTCATCTGTTTGCAGTTAGATAGATCAAGAATTCACTGTAACAAATGTGCTCTAGCATGGTGCGATCTGCCCCAAGAGAAAAAACAAACTTATTTTTCTAACAAACAACATCCCTAGGGGAGAAGCAGTGCAATGGAGGGTGACAAGAACCGTCTTCAGACTGGACTCATATAAAACCGTTCCTGTGGTCTGAAATGTATTATAAGTGAAGTGCACTGGGTCACCAGGCAGAGCCTGTCCCTGTCTAAACATGCCATTCCAGATCCAACTGTGAGTCAGACATTTAATAAATTAATTAGGTCATTTAAATGGTGTTTTGTTGACTTGAAATGGTTTTAGTATAAAAATCTGTCTGAATTGAGTAAAACACATGGCTTAATACAATGAGTTCACACTACTAAGGTGGTCGAATACTACTAAGACTACTACACACGCCTGGTAATTTTTTTTCAAAATACTGCTGGGATATATTCTATTACAAAATACTCTAGCTTGAGGCCACCTTCCCAGCCTTCTACAAACTCTCCTGAAACAGGTTGGTAACAAGGTGTTCAGAAAGCACCAAGACCTCTCGCTAAAAATAAAGGCAAGCATGGGAGGTATATTAGATAGAGTAGAACAGCCGGCCTTGTTGTATATATATGTGTAATGCTATGCAGAACACAGGTAATGGGTTTTCAGGCACACTTGTTGTCTGCTGTATCCAGTCTAGAACACGAACCAATGACTTAATTTTTCATGTCAGATTCAGGCATAAAATAAAACTGCCATTAACAATCTGCTGATTAGACTGGAAAATCCCTCTTTCTGATAATGGTTCTACCAGCTGTTTATGAGGGTTGTTTACTACAGGGAGATGGCTCTGAAAACCAGTTCACATCAGCTTAAGTTCACACCTGTACACAGTCCAATAGAAACCAGTTCACACCAGTTTTAAGTTTACAATTGTACACAGTCCAATAGAAATCAGTTCACATCAGCTTAAGTTCACACCTGTACACAGTCTAACAAAGACTTGTTCACACTAAACTCAATTTAAACCTGGATACAATCTAAACATCACCAAAAACATGTTCACTTTAAGGAAAGCTTGGACCTTTACATAAAGTTAATCCTATTTATACCACCCATCTTATTAAGACGCAAAATCAAACCCTCAGTTATAGTCATCTAAATTCACCTCACATTGTACCTGATAAAAGTTTCATTAAAACCTTGTGTGAACTGGCGCAAACATAGGTCACTTTACACACCGTACTTTTTCTCTCACATATAATTATCTAAAACTAGGTGACCATTATCTTTCCTAATAATCTAGTTTTTTTCATGAATCTTGTTTCATGCTAACAAGCTGATAGCTGTGATGGGGGATCTAGTTTAAAAACCAGACCTAGAGCCAGTCTTAATTCAAAGATCAGAACCTTGGCTACATTTTAGTACAAAACTAATCCCCAGTAGTCTACGACCATTAAGTAAAATATTGCTGTAAAACAAAAGCTATTTATTTCTTTTTTTTAATAGGCCAAATATTTACTAGTAATTTTGCAGACTAAGCACTGATTTAGCAATGGTCAGAGCAGACTTTAAAACAATATTGATCCTACAGCTATGACCAACTTCAATCTAGCTAAGTTCTTTTGACCCCCCCCCCCCCTCCTCCTCCACCCCTATCTAAATAGCCTGACACTAGCTGCCTTCCATAAACAACTTGTTTTGACTGGTTCAACAGGATTATCCAATAAAACTAAAAGGTCACAAAAAGGTCAATTACTGAATGGCCTTGACATTGGGCTGTTTACCATTTCCTATTTTCCTCTATTTTCTGCAAATTTTCAAGATTGGTGACCGTGTCTTTTTCCTTTATTTCCTATAATGACTCTGATATGTGTGTGAGTCCATGTCAACAAGAAATGAAACTGGGGCAAAAATTACACAAACAGACATGGAAATAACATAACTAAAAAAATTAAGTCTTATTTCTCATTTTTAAAAAATATTTTTCTTGTCGTTATCAATCAAACTTATTACTAAAAAACACTGTTATTTAATTAGCACAAGATGAGCATCATTGATTTTATAGTTCAGATATCCTATTCATCATTATTTATTATTTACAAACACATTTTATTCATTCTGAAGCTGCATTAAATGTCCCCAGTAGTGTGAAATTCCAGAACATGTATGACTCAAGACTTAGTAGACCAGTGACATTAACAGAATTATGACATAGGCATTAAATGTTAATGCTTTCCATCACAAACATTTGGGAGAGAAGTGTTTGATAACCATTTGTGGTATATATTCATGATGTGTGTGGGATGAAGGCAGCTTGTGTCAATCGTGTTTTTATACAAGACTGAGCTCATTGCACATATTGTATAATGTGACATGTCATGCAGTTACATCTACTATAGTCTAGATGACTGGTGCAAAAATTGCTCAAAAGGTGGAAAAAGCATGAAACTTGGCACAAATGTTCTTTGGACTATGCTGATCATTTTCAAGGGCAGTGCCCAAAATTTCAAAGCGTTGCTTAGCAACCGTTGCTAAGGAAGTGATTTACCTTAGTAACAAGCTAATTGGACCTTTCTTGTTCAGTTTAAATGATTTAAAAAGGCTTTTAATAATGTTTCAAACCATCAGAACTATCACTATACTATTTTAAGACATTAAAAACCCAAGTAAACCATTGCAACAGTTGCTAGGCAGCATATTACCCTAGCAACAAGTATTTAACATGCTGAATTAGCCCAGAAAGTTAGTGTTANATGTGTTTAATACAAACTGTTTGTCATTGTACACTTTTTGAGGCATTTGCTTTCATGCCTAAGCTTAGTGTACATATAGAAAATATCAATAAGATTAGGTGTGTTTACCCATGATATTTGTGGTAGTTGGACTGATCAGGTTATTATTCTTTTAAAAAGATTTTGCTCATGATCAAAAAGTTAAAATCAGGAATTAAATAACACTGATAGAGGGAAGGTGTTAATCACAAAGAAACGATGTTAATCCACTGAGAGAGAAAACAAGTCGTGTGGTACACCAGTACCTGGCTGCAGCTACTGTGGTTAAGAAAGATAATAGCTGCTTAACTGGGTCCCAAGTTGCATAACTAACCGCGACGCTGATGACATGATTCGGCCAAATTCTCTTGGGTTTTTCTACTTACCTCAGCTATCTCAGATCTTTACTATCACACCCCGTTGATCTATAAAGATAATTTTTATATCCATAATGTGAAATACTAACCCAATCACACCAGGAGAATAATTTCTTCCCCTCGGTATCCAGGGTGTCAAATGACCATTATCCAACAACTGAGTGTTTGATGAATGATTGAGACCGAATGTACTAGCTTTGTTATCCTTTTTCTTTCTCGTCCTAAAATCTTGATATTTTATATTATTTGTTCTAGATGAACTGTGGTCTCTTTGGTCGTAGTTGTTTGTGTTAAATTCTAACGGAATGTACTCCTGAGTTTTCTGCTCCAAATTTGGATTGGCGTTGTTGAGATACAGGTTTTCCATCTTGATCAGGTGCGTTTCCCACAATCTAGTCCACAACTGGTGCGCTGGTCCAAGTTGTTCTGGCGGAGACCATCCAATTCTTGGATCCATTCACCCGTCCGAACAGTTGCCAATATAAAAGAAACGGACATAAACTTAAAGATTATCAACAGAAATCACCGGCACATTCTAGGTCTTCTTGGCCGACATTTAAAACTCTTGCGCATGCGCTAATAGAAGGTCTCGTTGAGGTCACTGAAAGCTCAGCAGGTCTATTCTTGTCTGACCACTGCCAAATAATCTAATCACTGTGTTGATTCTGTGAATTTCAAGAGCAATTTAATATTCCCAGCTCATGTACAATTTGACGAGTCTAAGAATAGGGCAAGGTTATTCTTTGAAACTTGATATGCCCTTAGAAAATAGTACTTCAACGCACGTAACAAGAAATGCAAGGATGAAACCACGCTTTCCCTTTGGAGCTAGTTGTATAATAAATTATTTCCCTTTTCATCCGAAGAAAGGAGCAGGGTATCATGTATATATGTCGACCTTTACTAGCATATTTGCTATAGAATGACTCAGATTGTAGTAAAAATCGGTGCAAAAACTTTGACATAAGTGACATACGTGTTCGGTATCCTTAATTTATCTGACCAATCAGCGTAAGGATTCTTGACCCAATTCCTGGAGGCGAAAAAGGGAGTGTACTAAACAGTTTAGACCATTTACGTTTTGTGGAAAATAAAAATAACTCGACTTGTCAAAGAGATTTGAGAAAGTCATATTTTTAAAAATAATTTCTTTTAAATGATACAGTTAAACAGGTGTGTCAATTATATTTTTTAATTCTAGTTTTTGTTAAATTTAAATTAATTTGTGTAACATATAAAAATCTTGATCATGTTTTTGTTGTTGTATAGGGAAATGATTTCATGTCTCTTATTTGGGCACAGAGTAAAGTCATTTTCATTTTCACTTTAATCCCAAGTTTTTTCTTCTCTTTTTACTATGTTTTACGTAATATCTTTCATACATGTGCCAGTTGATTACTAGTAAACAGCCTCTAATAACTGACACGTAGAACTGAAAAGTGAAAAAACGCGCATTCATTATTTTCTTTTTTGAAGTTGCTAAAATACAAACATTGTCAAACACCACACATTTCCAGCTTGCCTTGCAACTAAAAAATAGACCCATGCAGCTATAGTGCACAAGTTAAAACCAATTTCAGTAAATGCAATTTTTAATGAAATACCCAAATGCGACACAACAGTTGTTGGATATCAAGGCACAATGCCACTGGGACCTCAATTACTTTGAAGAAAATTTTAATGAAACCGCTTTGTTCACAAAGGCAGAACAAACAATTTGGTCTCCAAGCATGCATGAATTTGAAACGGGTACCTGACAAATTAAACAGCCACCCTCAGTTTCAGAGGACATTGAATACCCTCCTCTCTAATATCAGGACCAAAGAGGCATGTTGATAGTTGAGATTAGTTTCCTATTTTTTACCAGAGACCTCACCAGCTGTTACAAATTACGATAAAAGATTTCAACAGATTCTGTAACTGCTGGAGGTTGGAACAGCTAACATTAAGGGTAGTTATGAGATTCTGCTATCCTCTCAGACGTACTCTGAGGGTGGTTGGGGATGGTGGGGGGGGGGGGACAGCTAAACCAAGTGTATTTTTTTACTTCATGCTAATTAAGTCAGGCCATTTTGCCTGGTTCAAGGGCAGACCCATGGGGGGGGGGGGAGGGGGAGGAGAGCAGGGCTCCATGCATAACGCAAAAGCATCGCAAATTGCACAAAGGGATATCACCTTTTATTTCGAGCATATGGGGTAAGTATATGGACGAGTTATGGAATCGAGAAGCTTGCGCTCTGTCACAATGCGCAATGCTTTCGAGTTATGGGTCCCAGGCATGTCCAATCTCCCTCAAAAAATAAAATAAATTAATAAATAAATAAAAGCCCTGCTTCTGTCTCTTAATATATTTTTGCTTCTCCTCCCCCCATAGACACAATGTTCTGGATCTACCTGTGCTGTTTACATTTTAATTAAAACAATATGAAAAGTAAAGTCTACTATACCACTCAATAAAGTCTCTGTGCAGTTTACATTAGATGACGTTATGCCTGGTTAAAATTTTGTCCTTGGTTTAGCCTGGATGTAGCTGTCTTCACATCCCTGGGGAGCTGGGATACAGAACTTGTCTTATATTATTATTATTCTTTATTGGTTCTGATGCCGTATAAATACAGGCTATAACCAAACTAAAGTACATGAAATCCATTGAAACAATATCAATTCTAATACGTACATCACAATAGGAATTCAATACATTTTATGCGCAACTTTGTGTTTGGTGCACCAAATAAGCTCTATAATCTAAACCATATGAATTTAATAATCAATACTCACAAGGACATGCCCCCTTTAAAAAAGAGAAAATAAAATAAAATGACTTCCTGCATCCAGAATGAAATAGTCAAAGGTTTAGGTGGTACGAGCCCTTTATTACTTATTTATCATCCTTTGTACCGGGTTACGAATTAACTGGATTCTGAATTTTCTCCAAGTTATGTTGAACTGCATTTTTCAGAAAAGTGATCCACTGTACATCTTCATCAAATGTCACGTGAGAAGTCCTGAAATGAAGAAGTTTAGCTTTAGAAACAAGAACAAACATCTACCATATTTGACATGTACCACCAGGAACCAGATTTCATAATATTTGAGGAGTGCAACTTGAAGCACCAAAAATATTCTAAAGATAGAAAATTACTTACTTTAACAAATTGATGGCAATTATATAGTTTATGGTTTAATACACCAACAACAAGATATACAGTCAACAGTGCAACATTATTCATCAAATTTTTAATCCACATTTTTCATATACTGATAGTCAATGAAAACGCATCAGAAAACTTTCTAGTACTTTTTTACCGAGAATCGATTCCAACCATATAAACGAGTACAAATGCACTTGTTTGGTCATAAGAGAGTGGGCTGACCACTATTTTATATTTCACATATTTCACACGAAAAATGGTATTTTCTTAATGTGCCAAAGGAACTTGAATACTATATGATAAATAGATGATGCATTTTCATTGACTGTCAGTATATATTAAAGTGAGAATATCAGTAAGTAATAACACATCATGATGGCCACATTTCTTGAAACAACCACTTCTTAAATGTCTGTAAATTTGTTAGTTAGTATTTTCCTGTCTTATTTAATTCATACATTTTTAAAATGCCAATGACACTGTTGGTACACATGTGGGCATATGCATTCATGCACACACACACACACACACGTACATTGACATGTGCACACACACTTGCTTACACTTACTTTGACAGCTCTAAAAGCTCCAATACAATATCTGCCAGTTTTCTTGCCTACAGAACAAAAACCAAAGATGACATTTAAAAGTTGACCTTATGAGCAAAATATAAAATAGGTAAAATATATATAAGTTCAAAAAGGAAATTCTGAAAAACATACAACTTTATTTAATGGGCATCAACATAAAATATTAAAACAAGTTCATTTATTTAAAAAATAACATGAAGGAAAAATCATGCAAATAACTTGAAAAAATACCAGCTGACATACTTAACTATACAATGAACACAACTAACGCTTTATTACACATACATTGTCTTTTGCCATTTCAAGATCCAATGGAGCATACAATCCAGAAACAAAGTCATCCACAGCGGGACTCGTTAACCTCATAACATCTGCTAATTTGTCCAGTTCTGTGATCTGTGCCACAGTTACACATTCTCCGTTACTTCTCACAGCAACTGACGTCTTCTTCAGGCAAGCTTTTACCGCTTTAACAAGTCCTATGCATGGTGCTATTGTCCTTTTGTCTGCCTCAGACCATGTTTCTTCCTCAAGGTCATCACTGTCATCATCACCAAGGTCAAGGTCATCCAAGCGACCTTCATTTTCCACAGCCTGTAACATAACAATACAATTATATTTCACCTCAGTGGGGAAATAAATAATTTTACTTCTGTCCTAAGTAATAAAATTTCAATTACAATTTGAAACAAGGTAACATACTGAGGGAGGATATCACCTTCCCCAGGTGAAAGTGAATTTGTGACACTGAAAAGGTCAAGGTGACCTTATTTCTCATCCAGTAATCTCTCCTGTATCAAACATTTCCCCTCAACTGTTGTCAGGTTATCTTGTCACAGGGACCAGAAAAACACAGACACCTTTTCTATAATGGCTCTTCACCAGGCTATTAAGAAAGAAAGGAATTTGAGAAATTAAATTACTTTTAGCTTCAGTTCAATAATGTAAAAATTATTTCATGTCACTTTTAAATGAGATTAAAATCTCTGTAGAACTTACTGCCTCCAGTTCTTCTAAAGCATCTTTTACCAAGTTACTAGCACCTGTTACCACTGCAATCACTGCTGCTTTGTTATCTGGCAAAAGAAAAAATCCTTAATTATCTGTAAGATGCATAGAATAATGAAATTAATCACCATTTGTATTTTATGTAAAATCTGTACATAAAGTGTACAATTCATTTTGTATTTTTTTCTAAACATTTTTAAAAGAAATGTGGATACTGAAAATCTTCTTACAAACTAATAAATTAAGGTCATTTAAAAACTAAGAAAAAGGAAATTTATAATTTAAATAAATAATTTTTCCTGAATGTTTCTCTTTGTTACTCTTGGCAGTGAACAATAAAAAGCAAGCACTCTATTTTAACTTTAATTGTCCAGAAATTGGTATTGCTTACCTGCTTACTTAAAAATCAGGCAGTTTCTACAAAAGGAGAATCTGATATTTTATTCTAGTAGAAGACAAATGCTAAAATTTATCAAAACACCTTGATACTTATTAATCTACCTTTTGGAATATCTTTGATGCCATTGCAGCTCTCCCAAACTTTCCCAGTTGATTGCAGCTGATCAGTAGAGCTGGAAGACATAAGTACACCATTTCATTTTTTGTTAAATTATTGATGCAAATCTTTTCTGCTTTAATAAATTGTTAAATTATTAATGCAAATATTTTCTGTTTTAATAAATTAACTAATTTCTTTTCAAAACCTTTAATGAAAAATATTTCCTCATTTTATGTTCCTTCATCTTATTTACCCATTCCTCTATTTCATCAATATTTATTTATTTATTCACTCATCAATTAATTAATTAATTAAAATTAATTAATCTTCTTATTTATTTTATTTTTTTAGGATGACCACCATCCATCAAGCATAGTTTTTAAATAAATAATCTGGTAATAAGGTTGTGTTTGGTGCCCAGACTTCAGGTACTAGAAGTATCAGAGGCTTGTCTATAACAGAGCTGCCTTTCCAGTAATCTCTGACACTCAGGGTGCCCCCCCCCCCCCCCTCATTAGTTTACCCTGCTGTCTCTGCCTGAGCTATCCTCCTGACCAGCTCCTGAACCCCCTCTATGATGTCACAGACTGCATCCACTGATGACTTCCACAAGGTTAAACCTGGAGTGAAATAACTGAGAAAAGAATTAAAAGTGCATTATAACTTATAATAACTTATATATTTAACTTTATATATTCGAAATCAACAATGTTTCTATTTTAGGGATGGTTTAAGCAAATTAAAAGTGGATATAATAACTTGAAGTTTTTTTTTATTGTAATATTCAAAATCTTAATTAAGATATGGTTTTTGGTTGTAAGACAAAGAGTAGAAACAAAAGGTGAGACCAGCTACATGTAGAAAGCTTATAAAGGTACAGAACCTGCATTGGTGAAAACAATGACAAACCACTCAAACTTTGATTGAATTATGTTCTATTTTGTGCTTTGCCAAACAGTAAAACAAGGAAGTAACCAAAAAATGTTATTTAGCATTGACTACAAGTACAATAACCCTCTAACTCAACTGAAACAGCCCAGAAAACAATATCCACCTCAGGTAAACCAAAGTCTACAAGTGCACAGGCTGTTGGACATATAAGAAAACACTCCATTTCTTCAAGATAAGGGTGTTAGAAGAACATGGACATTACCGTGTTTCTTTTCATTTTTGCCGTGGGTTTCAGCACCAGAATGAATTTACCTGCTGAAGCACAGAATACAGGTGAGTACAATAAAAAAGACAACATGCATCTGATTGACGGATAAAAAGCCACAGGTTAGTGCCATAGAATATACATAAATTATAAAAGTTAGTAATAAAACAGAATATAAATATTATAACATTCCATTACGTGACATGTGGATGGTGCCCACACAGACATTTCTTGTTAGTCTTTATATCTTTGCAATCTGGTTGGACAGGGGAAATTCATTACTTTTGACATATCATCTGCACAGTTATCTGATACCTTTACCTTAATTAATCTGTTCAAACTATCTACTGCCTTCATAAAGTTCAGACTTCTAAAAACTTTATCCATACGACTTTTTAAAAGTTTGTGCACACTTTTTAGAAAATGAGTTAAAAATGTTCCACATCATATTTTAGAACAATCCATCATCATCAGTGTCATTTTAACTTCTCTATATTTGCTCTTGCAGAAAGGTTTAGAAGATCAGACTGTGAAGGTAGGGTGCACACATGATATTTTTCTAAATGAGCTAGAGACTTGAAATTTGGTACACAGAAAGCCATACATTTGAGTATGAATAATCAATTTACCATACATTTGAGTATGAATAATCAATTTAAACTTTTAATCTATCTTATTTAGATCAAAAGTTATTCAAGTTTTGGTGACACCATGTTTGTCCTTTTTTCAGGCGCAATTTTCAAAAATGAGTCAAAAGTTGCCTCTATCATTTTTCATCCCCTCAATATTGTCACAGACATTTGAAATTTGGCACATATTAAGTATAGAAGTTGGGCATTGAACCATAGTTTAAATTTGGGTTCAAGCATTTTCCTAAGCAGAGTTATGTGCGTGTGAATTAAGCAAAATGAAGCATTTTTTGACAGTTAATGCTAGAAAATACATGTTTCTTAGGTTTTATTCATGAACAAGACTAACTCTTGGTAGAATAGTTGTCTTACATATGAGTATTAGTACAAAATTAATAGCAGATGCTGTCAATGTTAAGATTGCATATCCCTGTGCTTCACCTCAGCCACGCCTACATGTAAGTCTAGCCCCACCCTAATGTTCTGTCATATTATAATTATTATTGTTCCTTGACACAGAGCATAGATTATTAGATTTTACAAGGAAGATTCACCTACGACAACCTTCATGTAAAAAAATTAAGAAATCACCCACCACCCCAGCGACCCCTCCCCATGGACATCTGTCTGTGGCAGTCTCCCCCCCTCTCAATCCTTCACCCCCCCTCACGTTGGCTAGATAACTAATACAATAATTCAACAATTATATAATAAATAAATTAATTAGACTATAAATGAAAAGAAAAAATATTGTAACAATTAATCTATTAAGAGAAAAGTCCATAATGCATGCATTGATAAAATTAGTATTTTCAAGAAAAAAAAATTACACCCATGCCTAGGGCAGCCACACCAAGGCTGCTGTTACTGTTTTTCCTTGCTACGCAATATGAAGTATAAGTGGCAAATTGTCATTGTTAAAAAAATCATTCATACTCCGGAATAACCCACACCCTGGGGATCATAGGGTTATTCTTGCATATGCACTCTTACTCCTTAGTATCGAACACATATGTATAGTACGTACATGGCACATAATTTTCTTTTATGATAAACTTTCTGCAAAAAAAAAAAAAAAAAATGCCCCCCCCCCAAAAAATTTCAAACCACTTCACGTCACCCCGTACCCCCCCCCCCCTCGCACACGCTTGTTGTCCCCGCGGCCCGCCGAGATCAATTTTTACTGCATTTCCAAAAACGTTACATCATTTGCATACATCAGTTAGAAGTTATAATAACAGAGAAATTCCTGATTGTGATGAGTTTGATGGGAATCATGGTGAAATGCACTAAAAAGTTAAACCCTGAGTGGACTTTGACATAATTATTTGACTCTGAGCAGGTGTTTTCATCCGTTTTGCGGTATAATGTGATAATGCCATCAATAAATTGAATAATCTGGACTATTTTTCTTGGTTGTCTGGTTTAGCGTCTCTGACTGATTATAAAGGTCTTAATGGGGCCTTGATAGATTGAAGTAGCAATAAAAAGTAAAACCAAGAGTGGACTTTGATTTGTTTATGAAACTTGCACTTATATATATATATATATATATATATATATATATATATTAAAAAAACAATTTGAGTCTTTTACAGCACAGTATATCCACTGTTTTAGATGCTGTCATTGAAGGCACATTGGGAGCCATATCACTGGTGCTGCTGATTTTTAATATAGCTGCTATCTGCTATATATTAAGGTGAATTCCACTTTGAACTTTTTCACTTTCTTTAAAAGCTTTATCTGTAACAAGAGCCGTGAAGGGCCCCAAAGTCCTGAAATGTTTTCAGAACCAAAATTATGTGTGCTAGTCCTCAAGACTCTTCCTCAGCCCTGTTGCAAACAAGACTAAAATGGCAAGCTGAGCCTCAAAGCCCTATACATATGTGTCATAGGTCATGTGACTTTGAGATCATTCCCACAGATATTTGTAATGATCTATCTCCCTGGGGAGTATCACTAATTGCTGTTAACATGACAGGCTTAAATGTCTGTCAGCCCCGGTAAAGCTGTAAGGGGGTAATTATCTTTGCCTCCTAGGTGACAGACATTTAAGCCTTATATTTGATAGCAATTTAGTGAGACTCCCCAGAGAGTTGGGTCAATTCAGATGGATCGATCTAACTATGGGAACCCAGTCTTAGTGTCTGCTTTTTTCATATCCAAAAAGGTCTAAAGAAGTAAAACATTTACGTCATTAAAAAATAATCTTATAAAAGTCAGCTGTATCTGAGGATTTTTTTCTTTACCATTGTAGAAATAAAAGATTTGAAGCTTTACCCAAATCTCCCGACCATTCTGACCAGACCCATGGCAACCAAGATAGCAGTGAGGGTGGGGAAAATGTTTATGCACAGTTAGGAGAGCAGGAACCACAGCAACAATACACTGAACTTGAACTCCAGAGAAGAGGTACTCAATTACAAGAGGAGAATGAAAGACAGAGCATGAACCAACGTTTACCCAAATCTTCTAACCATTCTGACCAAACCCACAGGAATCAGGCTAACAGAAATGGTGGTGAAAATACTTATGCACAGTTAGGAGAGCAGGAACCCCAGCATCAATACACTGAACTTGAACTCCAGAGAAGAGGTACTCAGTTCCACGAAGAGAACGAGAGACAAAACGTGAACCAACGTTTACCCCAATTTTCAGACAACTCTGACCAAACCCACAGCAATCAGGATGACAGAGAAGGTTGTGAAAATACTTATGCACAGTTAGGAGAACAGGAACCCCAGCACCAATACACTGAACTTGAACTCCAGAGAAGAGGTACTCAGTTCTATGAAGTGAATGAAAGACAGTATGTGAACCTAGGTTTTCAAATGGGTGTTGCCGACAGCCATGACATATAAAATGAACTTTTTCAAGATCAAACTGATGATACCAAGAAAATGGACCGATATGAAATCATGACAGCTGAATGTCAGAAGGAACATATCTATATTACGAAAATATTTACCAATAGTATACACAACTGTATGGGACAGTATATACAAGGCAGCAAAGCTGTCAAATGTACAGACAAAAATCACATAATAAAGATGCACAAAATATATCATTTTGGCCATTTTGATGCAATAATGCTTATAACTGCACAAAATAATAATATATAATGCTTAACAGCATAAACACCATTACTATTGCTTACGCGGTAATACAGAAAATGTTACTTGTACAGAGCTTCAGGTGGATAGGAGTGAAAAGTCATTTCTTGAACACGTCAGTTTGAAAAATGAAAAATGAAAAAAGGAAACATTACAAAAATAGTCCAATAAAGCTGCTATTGAATCAAGCTGTATTAACATGATATGAATCATCCCACTTCAGTTGGAAGATAATAAGGCACAGACATCTGTGTCTGTACATATAAACTGGTACTTCAAAACAGACCAGCTACTTGTATAAAGCTTATAAATGTACAGAACCTGCACAGACGACAACAATGACAAACCACTTAAACTTTGATTGAATTATGTTCTATTTTGTGCTATGCCAAACAGTCCAACCAGGAAGTAACCTCAAAATGTCATTTGACATTGACTACAGGTACAATAACCCTCTGAATCAATTGAAACAGGTGGAGACAACAATATCCACCTAAGGTAAATCAAAGTCTACAAGAGCACAGGCTGTTGGACGTATAAGAAAACACTCCATTTCTTCAAGGTTTTATTGTAAGAAGATCACTGTGTGTTGTGGAACATGGATGTTACCATGTTTCTTTTCATTTTTGCCATGGGTTTCAGCACTAGAATGAATTTACCTGTTGAAGCACAGAATACAGGTGAGTCCAATAAAAAAAAAGACACCATGCATCTGATTGATGAATAAAAAGCCACAGGTTGGTGCAATAGAATATATGTATAGTAATAAACAGAATGTAAATCTTATAACATCCCCTTACGTGACATGTGGATGGTGCCCACACAGACATTTGTTGTTAGTATTTATATCTGGAGAGTTGCAATCTGGTTGGACAGGGGGAATTCCTTAATTTTGAGATATTTTCTGCACAGTTATCTGATACCTTTACCTTAATTAATCTGTTCAAACTATCTACTGCCTTCATAAAGTTCAGACTTCCTAAAACTTTATCCAAACAACTTATAAGAGTTTGTGCACACTTTATAGAAAATATGAGTTAAAAAATGTTCCACATCATATTTTAGAACAATCCATCATCATCAGTGTCATTTTAACTTCTCTATATTTGCTCTTGCAGAAAGGTTTAGAAGATCAGACTGTGAAGGTAGGGTGCACACATGATATTTTTCTAAATGAGCTAGAGACTTGAAATTTGGTACACAGAAAGCCATACATTTGAGTATGAATAATCAATTTACCACACATTTGAGAATGAATAATCAATTTAAACTTTTAATCTATCTTATTTAGATCAAAAGTTATTCAAGTTTTGGTGACACCATGTTTGTCCTTTTTTCAGGCGCAATTTTCAAAAATGAGTCAAAAAGTTGCCCCTATCATTTTTCATCCCCTCAATATTGTCACAGACATTTGAAATTTGGCACATATTAAGTATAGAAGTTGGGCATTGAACCATAGTTTAAATTTGGGTTCTAGCATTTTCCTAAGCAGAGTTATGTGCGTGTGAATTAAGCAAAATGAAGCATTTTTTGACGGTTAATGCTAGAAAATACATGTTTCTTAGGTTTTATTCATGAACAAGACTAACTCTTGGTAGAATAGTTGTCTTACATATGAGTATTAGTACAAAATTAATAGCAGATGCTGTCAATGTTAAGTTTGCATACCCCTGTGCTTCACCTCAGCCACGCCTACATGTAAGTCTAGCCCCACCCTAAAGGCTAATGATCTGTCATATTATAATTATTATTGTTCCTTGACACAGAGCATAGTTTATTAGATTTTACAAGGAAGATTCACCTACGACAACCTTCATGTAAAAAAATTAAGAAATCACCCACCACCCCAGCGACCCCTCCCCATGGACATCTGTCTGCGGCAGTCTCCCCCCCTCTCAATCCTTCACCCCCCCTCACGTTGGCTAGATAACTAATACAATAATTCAACAATTATATAATAAATAAATTAATTAGACTATAAATGAAAAGAAAAAATATTGTAACAATTAATCTATTAAGAGATAAGTCCATAATGCATGCATTGATAAAATTAGTATTTTCAAGAAAAAAATGACATCCATGCCTAGGGCAGCCACACCAAGGCTGCTGTTACTGTTTTTCCTTGCTATGCAATATGAAGTATAAGTGGCAAATTGTCATTGTTAAAAAAATAGAATCATTCATACTCCAGAACTACCCACACCCTGGGGATCATAGGGTTATACTTGCATATGCACTCTTACCCCTTAGTATCGAACATATATGTATAGTACGTACATGGCATACAATTTTCTTTTATGATAAACTTTCTGCAAAAAATAATAATGCCCCCCTCCAAAAGAAATTTCAAACCACTTCACACCCCCCCTCGCACACGCTTGTTGTCCCCGCGGCCCGCCGAGATCAATTTTTACTGCATTCCCTTAACAAAAACGTTACATCATTTGCATACATCAGTTAGAAGTTATAATAACAGAGAAATTCCTGATTGTGATGAGTTTGATGGGAATCATGGTGAAATGCACTAAAAAGTTAAACCCTGAGTGGACTTTGACATAATTTGACTCTGAGCAGGTGTTTTCATCCGTTTTGCGGTATAATGTGATAATCCCATCAATAAATTGAATAATCCGGACTATTCTTCTTGGTTGTCTGGTTTAGCGTCTCTGACTGATTATAAAGGTCTTAATGGGGCCTTGATAGATTGAAGTAGCAATAAAAAGTAAAACCAAGAGTGGACTTTGATTTGTTTATGAAACTTGCACGTATATATATATATATATATATATATATATATATATATATATATATATATATTAAAAAAAAAACAATATGAGTCTTCTACAGCACAGTATATCCACTATTTTAGGTGCTGGCATAGGAGGCACATTGGGAGCCATATCACTGGTGCTGCTGATTTTTAATATAGCTGCTGTCTGCTATATATTCAGGTGAATTGAACTTTGAACTTTTTCACTTTCTTTAAAAACTTTATCTGTAACAGGAGCCGAGAAGGGCCCCAAAGACCTGAAATGTTTTCAGAACCAAAATTATGTGTGCTAGTCCTCAAGACTCTTCCTCAGTCCTGTTGCAAACAAGACTAAAATGGCAAGCTGAGCCTCAAAGCCCTATACATATGTGTCATAGGTCACGTGACTTTGAGACCATTCCCACAGATATTTGGATCGATCTATCTCCCTGGGGAGTCTCACTAAATTGCTGTCAACTACCCTGAGTGTCAGAGCAATGTAAAAGCTAACTAGCTTAAATATACCTTGTGATGGAGTCGCTTTTACTAGCTCTGACGAACAGCGACAATCTGAGGGCGTTCTTCTTCAGAATTTTGCCTGGGGCGCTTCCATCTTTGGAAGTCACACGTCACAGCTGTGTCCGCCTGGATCCATATTTGGAAGTCATAAGTCTCGTATGTCATAGGTTTTTTCCACCCGGAGCTGCCTTTCCCGCCTCGCGCTGAAGTTATCTCGTGCAGACAAGACAAGAAGCAAAGTGCCTGACGAAGTTTGAATTGAAAATATCTTGCAGTCGAAGGTCAGTGCCACAATAGAAGCAACATTCTGCTTTAAAAACTGATTTTGGTGTAGCCATTGCGCAGCCCTTATAGTGGTATCGGGCAAACAGTGTAGCTGTCAAATTTGGCACACGGCAAGCACGTATATTGCGCACGTGTACATCTCAGGACTAAATGTTCTATGATAAGCAAAAAATACAAAAACATTGGATATATCTTTTCTGTTCGAACTTCGAAGAATATTATTTATTTTTTCACTTTTCATCTTAAATACAGCAAATAAAATTAAATAAAGCAGAATTAAATCTGTTTTACGTTTCATTTTGGTCTGATGACATTCAACTGCAGATTCACTGCGGAGCAGTTCTATTTGATTGGCGGAAGTGTAACATGGCCGCTGATCACTAGAGCCGGTATTGTTGATATGGGTTATATATGAAATCAAGATCGAGCTGGCAATACTGGAATCTAGAACCTAGGGTACTGTCAACATGACAGGCTTAAATGTCTGTCAGACCCGGTAAAGCTGTAAGGGGGTAATTATCTTTGCCTCCTAGGTGACAGACATTTAAGCCTTATATTTGATAGCAATTTAGTGAGACTCCCCAGAGTTAGGTCAATTCAGATGGATCGATCTAACTATGGGAACCCAGTCTTAGTGTCTGCTTTTTTACATATCCAAAAAGGTCTAAAGAAGTAAAACATTTACGTCATTAAAAAATAATCTTATAAAAGTCAGCTGTATCTGAGGATTTTTTTCTTTACCATTGTAGAGAGAAAAGATCTGAAGAAGCTTTACCCAAATCTCCCGACCATTCTGACCAGACCCATGGCAACCAAGATAGCAGTGAGGGTGGTGAAAATGTTTATGCACAGTTAGGAGAGCAGGAACCACAGCAACAATACACTGAACTTGAACTCCAGAGAAGAGGTACTCAGTTCCACGAAGAGAACGAGAGACAAAACGTGAACCAACGTTTACCCCAATTTTCAGACAACTCTGACCAAACCCACAGCAATCAGGAGGACAGAGGTGGTGAAAATCCCTATGCACAGTTAGGAGAACAGGAACCTCAGCAGCAATACACTGAACTTGAACTCCAGAGAAGTACTCAGTTCCATGAAGAGGATGAGAGACAGTATGTGAACCAAGGTTTTCAAATGGGTGTTGCTGACAGCCATGGCATATAAAATGAACTTTCTCAAAATCAAACTGATGATACCCAGAAAATGGACCTATAGATATATGAAATCATGACAGCTGAATGTCAGAAGGAACATATCTTGTAACAGAATATCTGTCAACAGTATACAAAACTGACAGCAAAGCTGTCAAATATACAGACAAAAAGCACAAAATAAAGATGCACAAAATATATCATCTTGTCCATTTTGATGCAATAATGCTTATAACTGCACAAAATAATAATATATAATGCCTAACAGCATAAACACCAATAATATTGCTTATGTTAAAATACAGAAAATGTTACTTGTACAGAGCTTCAGGTGGAAGGGAGTGAAAACGCCAGTTTGATAAATGAAAAATTAAAAACGAAAACATTACAAAAATATTCCAATAAAGCTGCTATTCAATCTAACTGTATTAACACAGGGGCGGATCCAGGATTATTTGAAGGGGGGTGGGGGTCAGCATTGGCATGGTCACTATGGAGGCAGTGCCAAAAAAAGGGTTTTGATGCAATATAACATAATGCCTAATTATATAATGACCATCAATTTTTAATAATGAAATATAAAAGTATCATGGATATTCAGAAAATGTGACTAGCAGAGCTCTTCAAGTCCATGGAAGTTCAAAATCACACTTTGAAAATGTCCGTATGTGAAAATTTTAATTTTAACAAAAAACTATTTAATTTCCAGAAAAGTTAACCAATAAGACTGATTTTCCGACTGGACCTGTATTTTAGTACTAAGTTACTTTTCTGTAAGTTTGAGAAGAGTAAGTCACATGGTTTTCCTTTAATGGTCACTGTGGAGGCAGTGCCCAAAATGTTTTTATTTTTCAGCAATCAATCAAATGTATTAGTTCAGCAGCAACAGAAATGACATTAATGTGGACCCACACATCTAATACAAATGGAAGAGGATGGGGTCCAAACGATTTTAGAAACATCAATTTTGAAAACTTGCATCATTTATTTTTTACAGCTTTCAGATGATGTATGTGTACAGTTACATGTATATACTACAAAAAGCTGAACAATTACAAAAGAAGGAAAGATTCATTAGCTTTTAAATCTTGTTTGCATCAACATTGTAAAAAAATGTATTTAAAATGGAATAAATATTGGTTTAAATTCCTTAAATTGTCATCTTTTATTTGTCAAAAATATTATAAGTTGGCTAAAATCTTTTTGATTTGGCTAAAATTTTTCAGAAATTTGGCTAAAGCAAAAAAAAAAAAAAAAAAAAAAAAAAAAAAAATCCAAGCACTACCCCAGCATTACTGTTGCTTATATGTGGAAATATAGAAAATGTTACTTGTACAGAGCTTCAGGTGGATGGGAGTAAAAAGTCACATCTTGAAAATGCTAGTTCAAAAAATTAAAAAAAAGTCAAATAAAGCTGCTATTCAGTGTAGTTGTATTAACATGATATGAAACATCCCACTTGAGTTTGAAGATAATAAGGCACTGTTATTAACCTTTAGCATTAATGATGGCAGTACACAATTTTTTTTTTGTACATTTCTTTGCAATATTAAACAACATTTACCTGCATAATTATCACTTATTCCTAATTATGTGATGCTGGAAGTTCAAAGTCACTGTCCATATGTGAAAATTTTAATTTTAACAAATAACTATATAATTTCCAGCAAGGTTAATCAATAAGACTTGTTTTGCGATCAAAGCTGTGTCTTAGTCCTATGTTACTTTTCTGTAAGTTTGAGAACAGTAAGTGACATGGTTTTCCTTTAATGGTCACCATGCATGGAGGCAGTGCCCATAATACGGTTTTCTTCATTTATGATGCAATATTACATAATGCTTAACAGCATAATGACCATTAATATTTAATTATTAAATAAAAATATGATGGATATTCAGAAAATGTGACTTACAAAGGTCTTCAAGCCAATGGAAGTTCAAAGTCACACCCTGAAAATACTGACGTGTGAAAAATTAAATATTCACACACACACAAAAAATATGCTGAAAAGTGAAAAAACAGCATAACTTCTACAAAAATGGCCCGATCATGCTGATTTTGGAACTTGACCTGCGTTTTATGAATATTCATCAGCTCTGTAAATATACAGCCAAAAAGTAAAACTGCCTTCCACTTATCATGTTTACAATGAAAGTGCACGGCGCCGGCGACAGTGACAGTGACAGTGACAGCGACGATGGCAGATGCAGGTGATGGCAGTATGTACAGACACATCTGTACATATTTACTGTACTGTTTGAGAACAGTAAGTGACATTGTTTTTCTTAAATGGTCATCATGGGAGCAGTGCCCAAAATAGTTTTTTTTTTTCAAATTTTGATGCAATATTACATAATGTTTAACAGCATAATGACCATCAATTTTTATAATAAAATATTAGTATCATGGATATTCAGAAAATGTGACTAGCAAAGGCCCATGGAACTTCAAAGTCACAACTTGAAAATGCCAAAATGACAGCACTGTTCTGAAATGTTTTTTTTCTCCATTTTTAACAATTTTTTTAACATAAAACAAAATTTAAAAAATTAAACGAGACTTACCTTGGTTAAGTCGAAGTTTGATTTCAATTCTTTGAGTAAAGAATTGAGGGAGGGCTTAACTGAGATCCGGTTGCGCGCGCAGGGCACTTTTCAAAGTGTTTGTCACATTAACCACATGGAATTAATTACATTAATTCCCCACAGCTCTCTTCCTCTATAATACAAGCAATGAGCTGTAACCCAAAGTTGGGTGGGAGGGTGGCAGTTAAGCCCTCCCTCAATTCTTTACTCAAAGAATTGAAATCAAACTTCGACTTAACCAAGGTAAGTCTCGTTTAATTTTTTAAATTCTTTTTCGTAAGAAGAATTTCGTTGGTCTTAACTGAGACTTTAAAGCTTAATGTGACAAACATTTCATTCATTTCAAAAGATTCTTTATTTACCCAGAACTCCATCCTGGAATCTGTCTTGATTACTTACAATGCGCTTGTCATAGAACTTCGCAAAAGTACTTTTCTTAGACCAACCAGCTTTGTCAATAATGACTGATATAGGTACTGCAGAGGCTTTTGCCTTAGAGGTAGCTGCAGCTCTAACACTGTGAGAGCTAAATGTATAAGTGTCTATACCAGCTCTACTCATAACAGTTTTTATCCATCTTGCTACTGTGTCTCTTGCGACATTATGATGTGGTTTCATGTAACTTATTAACAAACGTGCACAGTTCTTGTCATTTCTCAT
>NW_019773541.1:0-53914 GCF_001039355.2 Lingula anatina
TAAGTTTTGCCTAATGAGATGACAGAGAATAGTTGTACCATGAAGAGCTGACCTATCATTAATGCATTAATAGTGAAGGTGCAGCAAGTAGGTCAAATACAGGGGCAGATTGAGGTCGACTTCTGGGTCTTCCAGAAAACCGTCAGATTTTCAAGTTTACATTGACAGGTATCTGATTTCTTCTGTCGGAAGACGGTCAAAATGAGGATGGATCATCAAAGATAATTTGGAAGACTGTCAGAAAATATCTCTGGATCCGCCCCTGAAATAACCCGTTGATGGCTTTTGTTGTATTTGAATATATCCTGTTGTTCTAGGTGGATAACCAGACTCAGGAGGAGTTGAGTGGGGGTGAAATGTTTGCCCCAGAGGTTGACAGTCAGAGAGAACACACAGATCAGCCTTGCTACCAGAAACCATTGAAATCTAAACCTTACGTCCTACTGGAGACACCTTTTGTGAAAAATCTCAGGTAGAGAAGAGAAATTGTTTATATATAGCTTATTATCATTGTAATTCGATGGAAAAAATTTAATATATCTAGAAAATTATTAATAGAATCAGTCCAGCTATCATACCCATTACAATTTTCACCATAATTTATTTTTGCTAATATTCACGAAGCGTCCATTTCAAATGGTATGCAGTATCTGTTACAATTACTGTTAAATATGTTATTCTGATGTTTGACACATTATATTTAATCAATTATAACTTAACTTGGTGTTTGACTCATTCCAGGACAATACTAGAGAAAGGTGGCAATCGTCCTGTCAGTATTATAGATAATGAGCAATACGCACTGGGGACCTTGTGTGTGCTGAGGATTCTACTGCCTACAGTATTTGTGAGTACTGCGCTTTAATGCTGAATAATAAATCAGCCTTGAACTGGAATAAACTGTTATACATGAACTTATTATCAAGCAAAATTTAAGTATGCAAAATGTTAGATATCATATGGAGGTTTTGGACAGCTTTAATAATATTATGCAATTTTGAAATCTATAGACAATTCTACCAAAAATCATTTTACAACTCAAGACTCAGAATCATGTCACACGGCTGTTTTACAGGAGTCCTGACAGTTTTTCTTCTTGCTCTTTGTTATTTTAGCTTATCCTCCTTATTACAAATATTCTGAGGATTGTATTGTTGGAGGAAAGTGCTGGGCATTGGACAGAAATGGTCATTGTCTTACAGGTCAGTTAATATGTTAAAGTATAACCTGTATAAGGAAGTGGTAAATATCAAGTGAGAAAAAAACATGGGTTGATTTTGTTCAAAAACTTCATTTATGTTTATAAGAACTTTTTTGAAATCTGTTTTGCTTAGCCGTTTGGTTAAACTAAGGGTCTTTCTCTATATTCAGTTTGTATATATTTCTGCTTTACTTTATTCTTGACACAATAGTGGGCGTATAAGTACAGTAAAAAATATGGATTCTGATATAGATTCGACATAATTTTTAAACCGTATAATGTAATGGACCAGTTAACTTAAGTATATATTCTTCACCAAGGTCCATGCCACGTGGCCATTTCTCCCAGTGTTGTTCCCCCTCCTGTGGTACATGCTGAACCTGCTGGGACACGCCAGAATATTGGCAGTCTTTGATGAAGGCAAGGGGCAGCAGTATGAGGTAAACTTAGGTGATATTTTCCATGAATAATAGCATACATGTAGCCTGTCTTGTTAGCACTGGTCCTAGCTAAATGTCAGTAAAATTGAAACAAAACCAGTGAAATTGTATAAATTTTTATTAATTACTAGACACCACTTCTGTTTTGGTTCAGTTTATCCTTAGACCCTGGTGTCTCAAGGGGCCACTACAAAGCTTTAAAGGCTTCAATTTTTTTGGAATCTGTTATCTAAAGGAGTGGTAGTAAGAAAAACTGAATAGGGTTTAAATTGGAGTATAATAATTATGGTAAAATGGTTAAATCTGCGAAAAAGCAGTGATAATGATTTGATCCTCATTTACTAACTAAAGTTTGTAATAATTAATGGTACTTGTTTACAGTATTCAGATTTAGATCGCTTCAGTGTTGAAACAAACATCTCTGAGGATGAGATAGTGGTCCACTATGAATGGAGACAGGTTTGGAGGCACTTCTTGGAGCTTCTGAAGGGACCCAGCATTTCCTTACCCAGAACAGCAAATAGTGTACATGCCCTAGGAAATATCAATGTGAGCAATTGAGTAACCTTCTCTGTATAGGAGATGTTTTATCAGTAATGCTAGCTTTGTCCTTATACCTATTTATTTCTGTATTTATGATATGAATGTTTATATGTGTTGTACATTATCACCACTTCTGTTAATGATAATCCATTCTGAAAATTCTGTTGGTGCATGATTATTCATATTTTAAATCATTAATCAAGTATTTCATCCCAAAGTGTGTGACTTTTCGAAAGTCTGTTTATTATTTAATTTCCCTTGCCCTTGTTTGTTATTTGAACCACATACACTAATTATTATTGTCTTTTTAATCTGCATTTATTCAATATAAATACTGGTACATGTAGAAATGAAAGTAGGTATTGAAAAGTGATATCTATTGCTGTAATTCCAGTCCCTGTGTTGTATAGACAAGAAGGGCATCCTATCCTGGCCAAACCCCACAGCTGAGAAAGTGTTCTTCTTTTCAAGTGGAACACAGTGCAAGCATGCAGGGAAGAAGGGTAAGGTGGAGGCAGAACTGGAAAAGGCTCAGAAAGATGCTGCAGAAGAAGAGGAAGAGAACGTGGACCAGGGTATGTGTGTTTGTTTGTTTGTTTGTTTGATTCAAATACCACCCTTCATAATATATAAATATGAGTGAATAGATAAGAATATTTAAGAGCAACTTGATGAGGAAAATTTTAATTGCAATTGATACTTTTTCAAAATCTGTTATGGCAATTACACATTGAATTGGAATAATACTGTTTCATTAGCAAAATTAGTGTTGCAGATCTTGTGTTACTATATCCATAAATGTTGAAAGATGTTGAAATATCAGGTTAATGAGGCTTTAAAATTTTGAAAAAGAAAGAGGTTAAGGTCAATTTTTTTATGACTGATAAGTTTGTTTGGATTCCAGCCCTTACTCCTGACTATCATATAGAAGTTTTAGACCTCACACATGATGCTAAGGTTGGTGTCCATTGGGCAGTGAACTCAGATGTTCTTGATTGGCAGACTTCTTTTATTTACATAATAAGGCGGAATCCATGTCGTATATATCTGTTTACACATCAATTTTTATTTTTACCAAAATATACCCTTTTGATCAGTTATATGCTAAAGATTGGTGCACCAAAGAATTAGTTTTGTACAAGAGGGTACAATAATGTGTTAAATGTGTTTACTTTAAAGTTAGAGGAAATTTTGTCCAAATATTATGATTGAGAAATTTGCAAGATAAGATCATTCTTTATCTCCCAGGATGCATTTGGGCTCCAGTTTGATGACCCAGCCTGGAAGAAATATCTGAATTCATTGAAACCACTGGTATGTAACACAGTCACCTGTACGTTGAAATGTTGAGTTTATTTTATATTGAGCTTTTATTTGAGATGATATATCTTACTATGATAACAACATGTATCTGTAATTGAAATGAATATCAATAATTTGAGTCATTAGAAAGTAGGTGAAATATATAATTAGTACCACCAGCGTGTACGCTGGCGGTACTCATGGTTTTAGTCCCGACCCGTCTCGTACGGCTCCGCCGGCTCCTGCGGCTCCGCCGGCTCCTGCGGCTCCGTCGGCTCCGCGTACTGGCGCCGGATACAAGTCACCGTTACCGCTTCTCCTCCTAGACTGCAAGGACCCTTGTCCCCATCTCTTGGATTTAGGTCACATATAATCTCAACTTGAACCTCCTGTTCTTTTTGTCTCAGTCAGTGCATTGGCCTGGGCATGACGCTCGTTGAAACACACCCTTGTCAAAATTTTTGAAAATTCAATGCCAAATATCTCCCAAATCGAAGGAATTATGGGAAAAATTACTACAGAAGTCTGACCGAAAGTCATATATGAAGATTCCAGATATGCCCTTGGATTTGACTTTTGACCTTTATTTCAAGGTCAAACGGGCCAAAATTTTCTAAAAATCTTAATTTTTTGCGAAAATTTTTTTATTTCTGCTGATTTTCAGAAACTACACAGATCTAACCTATAATATTATGGGTAGTTGTTACCCTTTGGGTCATCTTTCATCTTTTTGAGTTTGGGGTCAATCGGTGCATTTTCATGAGAGTAGCGGCCATTAGATGCGGAAACTGAAAACTTTCTCTAATTCTGGAACCGTTAATGCTAGAGACCTCTTGTTTTTTGCATTTTGTAGAGCTTATCAAGTGCAACACAGAAGGTGGTGTCCATTTTTCCTTTTTTGATTCGGCTTAGGCGTTGCATTATATCAAAAAGTTCAGTATCCGATATTCAGTGGTGAAAATAAAATGTGAAATACTCCAAAATTAGCTGAGATACGCCCATAGTTACTATTGAACGTGAATAGGAAGTCATATACTGGTAATCTGACTGTGACCTTGAAATTGACCTTTGACCTACTTTTCACCATGAACTGCACTTTGCAAGTTTTCTGATCTTTATATCTCCAAAACTGGCAAAGATTCGCCCATGGGTACTATTGAACTTGAATAGGAAGTCATATACTGGCAATTTACTGTGATCCTGAAATTGACCTTTGACCTAATTTTCACCATGAACTAAACTTTGCAAATTTTCCAGACCTTATATCTCTAAAACTATCAGAGATACGCCCATAGTTACTGTTGAACTTGAGTAGGAAGTCATATACTGGCAATCTTACTGTGACCTTTAAATTGACCTTTGACCTACTTTTCACCATGAATTGAACCTTGCAAATTTTGTCACCCTTATATGTCAGAAAACTGACAGAGGTAGGCTCATAGTTGCTATTGAACTTAAATAGGAAAGCATATACTGGCAATCTAACTGTGGCCTTGAAATTGACTTTTGACTTACTTTTTCACCATGAACTAAACTTTGCATATTTTCTTGCCCCTCATATCTTCAAAACTAGCAGATATATGCCCAGTGTTGCCCTTTGGTTTTCTTTTTTATCGGCAAATATGCAACACTGATAATACATAAATACAGGTCAATTCGAAAATTAATAGGACCATTTTTACAGTTATGTTTTTTTTTTTTTTGGATATTTTGAGAATTCTTGTTTATTGCATTTTATGGTGCTTTGTCAAGCACAAGACTGGTAGTGGTGTCCCTTTTTTTTCGGTTTTCCATACGAATGAGCTTACTCCAGCTGGTGGTACAATATCCAGAGGCAGTATCGCCTCTCTGATCCTCTAGTTCTATATTGATAATGTGTTGAAAAAAATTACTACTAAGGTATTGCCCTCTCTAAACATGCACATATGCACATGCACGTATGCGCACGCACGCACACACACACACACACACACACACACACACCTACACACACACACACCTACACACACANAGCTCCCTGAAGACTGCAGCCACCTTTACCCTCTGGCTAGAAGTCCTACACCCACAAGGTAAAATAAGATTATCAGCAGTTCTTACACTAATATTTCTATTGTTGCACTTTGGGTCTGCATGCAACAAACTATCCAGATATCAACTTAAGCACAACATTTAAAGACAGATTTCCATGGTGCATGGTGGGTAGTCTCTGTTCACTTATAAGATAAATATGCAAATACTACATTACATTTTTTTTTCAGTTATTTTACCATAGAATTTACACATTTTAATGTAAAAAATAATTCTCTACAGTATTAGAAATGATGTCATTGATAAAGTGTTGTTTGTTCACCGAATTCCATCTTTACTCTTGTGGTAGGTCATGGCTTTGTTGCAGGAAGATGCTTTTGTATAGTAATGATAAACCATTTATCAGGTAAAATCCCAGTTGGTCACCAGTTTATCTGTTCTCTTATTTTACTCCAGGTCATGGGACGTGGAGTCATTGGACAGCCGTCTGCTGAAAGGCACCCATCTCTCCATCAGTGTGGACTCCCTGTACAGTGAGTCTAGCTCAGCCTCCATTAAAGATGCTGTGGATCTCTTCAAGGCTCAGTGCAATCAGATTTTTATTGGAATGGTCACCATGCAGTACCAGGCCAGACTGGTATGTGGACTGTCTTGAAAAATGTCCTCTGCTGGATTCTATAGATCAAGTGAATGTAAAAGAAATATTAATGTTTGGATTTAAAATCTCTCCTGAATAAAATATAAAAACTTGTGTTAATGGTCAAATTTTATAGTTGTTATCAATAGAGAACATAAATTCGTTGCTGTATTAAATATAAGTAAGAATTTTAAAAAGGTTTCCATTTTTGCCTTTCAGGATGTTGTAAAATTAATTGAAAATCTGGAAACAGCATGCATCAGATTTGTGCATTTTTCAGAGGAAAATGAATTGAGAAGTAGAGTAAGTATCAGTCTTATTCTTTCATTAAACAATATATGCAACATTAAGTTTTTTTATTAATGTTCACAGATAATATGGGGATGCAGTGCTTCAAAGATTACAAGTGACTTTCGAAGGAGCCAGGATGGAAAATAAAATGTATTTATGTACATTATTGTGTCATATTTTATTATCAGGTGTTCTCAGAGAAGATGGGATTGGAGGCTGGGTGGAACTGTCATATCTCTCTCCTCAGTGGTGACTACACAGAAAGCACCAGCCAGCCAGACTCCAATACCAGCAACCAGTCACACAGGACATCAAAGATCTCTAGTCACGTCTCTGTAGACACTCTGAACAGAAGTTCACGGTCACGAGACAAATCACGCCGCCACAGTGCACCCTCACTGATACACATAGAAGACCCACAGGTGCGGTTCTCAATGCAGCCATCTGAGGAAAACTGCAACAGTATTAGATCAGACGATACAGTGCAGACTGTAGTTGTCAATCAAGTCATCCACCAATCAGGACAGTCGTCTCAGGCAGTTAACCAATCAGTCCAAATGTCTCAAAGTGATGAACTAGATGGAGCAGTGTGCAACATTGATGGAGTACAGGTTGAAGAGGTGAAAATTCAGGAGACACCAAGATCACATTTTACCTCAGATGAAACTCCATACACCAACTTCTCCTCTAATGTCAGTCCAGAGGGATATTTTCAGCCAGACATCCATATAGCCTACCAGTCAGATTTGTCGCCAGCAGAGGAACAGGAGATGGTGGAAATAGCAGCACACTATGGCAGTCACAGGACATCTAACACTGATGATACTATGTCTGGGGGGTTTGATATGTCTAACAGGGTAAGTTCACAAGGGTCTTAGACTGATAATATCACATGTATGGGAGGGGGGTATATCTAACAGGATAAGTTCATGAGAGACTAAAAAATTATTAACACGGTCAATGTTGTGTTGGACCAAGTGTAACATGCGTTTACAAACAGATATAGAGATTATTTAAATAGATTTTAATGGAAAAATATGGCCCAAATTTGAACTGGTTTTGGAAGAAGTAAAGAGTATTTTAAAAGAAGTAAATGAAAGAATTTCTCTTTGAAGGCCAAGCTTCCCAAGGGAATAGAGAACATCCGGCCCCACTTAGAGCATGTAGACAATGTGCCCTTGCTGGTGTCACTGTTCACTGACTGTACCAAGGGAAGTAAGTACATTTAAATCACAACACCATCTGAGCTATAATTTTTATTGAAATTATATTTTGTGAATCATTAAGATATGGTCCTTCTTATGTCACAGTCTGTTTTTTAAAAAGCTTGATGAGAAAATGTTGGAGTTAATATTTTTTAGAAGTATTATTATTACAAACCACAATTGCTTTATAGGAATAGGTTCAGTACCTCTGCAAATATTCATTCCATTAAACAGAGTTATTTCTGACTTTGAGACTAAATGGTGTCAAGAATAACATGTACATTATTTAAAGTTTTTCACCAGGCTGAGCTGGTGAAAATGTACAGAGATAAATATTAATAATAGCATGACTGTTTTATCATCTAAAGATCATGAAAAAAATTTTTCATAATAATTCAGTCCATATTTATCTGTATTAAATTGTCATGTTTTTTGTATACTTCCAGCCACCAGAGAGATGATCCAGATAATGCAGGAGTATGGGGAGGTGGTTTGCTGTATAGGGAGCACTGCTTGTATACAGAATACAGCTTCTTTTATCCAAGCTGATGCAAGGTAGACTCTCTCTCTCTCTCTCTCCTTCTCTCTCTCTCTCTCTCTCATAATAATTGATGCAAAATCAATAAATTGTATCAATATGTAACAAAACAAACATTACTGATCTATTTCATTTTATAATTGATGTTTTCTATCCTCCTTTCATTTTATTATTTTTGTGTTTAATGTTAAATTTGTATTGATCATTATCATATTCCGGGGTTTGTCTCCCTAGTATTGGCCTAGAGCCTCAGTACCCACAGCTGTGTATGAAGCAGTCTGTGATGACTGAGCCATGGGAGGAAGAAGAACTCTCTCCAATGGATATCAACAGGCTGCTGAACAGTCTGGGTTGTTCTTTGGTGTTCTTTAGGTCTGACAATATCAGCCTCACACAGCTTATTGCAGAGGTGAGACAGCTGCGTTTATAATAACTTTTGTATTTTTATTAATAGAAAAATACCATTTAAATAATAATTTGTGGTCAACTGATAGAGCATTTTATAAATAGTATATTATATTTTTTTATGTACAGACAGATGTTTTGTGTACTACCATTACAAATGCTCTAAAAGGAAAACTGTGTAACTTATTATTTTGTAACTTACAAGAATGATTGACATTCAGCTCACATTGGCAAACCAGCTTGATTGGATTATTTTTCTTTCTTGTTGTCTGTACATTTGATAGCTTTGCTGCCTTGTTTATTATTTTTGTTCTATTCCAGGCCAGACACCACTGTGTAGCAATGAGGAACTCTTTCCTCTGCCTCCTGTCCTATCATCTGTCCATATCTCTCATCCAGCTCTTGGCAGCCATATTTCTCCTGCCTCCAGTGCTAGCCAGCCGTCACCTTCTGTGGCTCCTCCTAGTGGTGGCCCCTAGCCTCAGTTTAGTACACTTTGGAAACCCATTAGACCCGCACATCATGACCCTGGCCTCGGGCAAGAATGAAGACTACTTGACCAAAGATGTATGTATCAGTGCTTAATACACATGATCAAGAAGACTGCTTTGATGGTTTTCTCAAATCTGCATTGAGAATGAAGTAAGCCATTGAAAAAAATTAATCGGGCAGTCATTTTTTATTTTAAAATTTAAGTAATACTCGCATGCATTGGTTAAGTTAAAGACATTTCACAAATTTCAACAATTTTTTTGTTGCATTTTCAGGTGATTGTCCAGTACATCGTATATTTTATTCTAAGATTTGTCCCATCTTTGCTGATAATATTGTTATGCTTTGGATTCTCCTTGTATGGACTGTGTGTTAAGAACACTGGCATGGCTGAGGCTTGTCATGCCTGTTTTGGAAATATGTGAGTAGTTTTCCATCATTTTGTGGAACACTGATTATTCTTGATAAATGAGTTTTATATCCTTTTTGGAAGCACTGCCAAACAGAAGACTTTTACTGTCATGTTGATATTCTCATGTGAAATTTTCTTTACATAAAAGTATTTGACTTGAAAATTGCAATGATTTCTTAGATTTCTTGCAGTTATTTTTTCGTGTTGGAAAGAACTGAAAGAATAAATCTTTTCCCATGCTTCCTCAGGCAATATAGCACCCCTGGTGATTGGCGTGGCTGGTCCACACAATATCACAGTGGCTTAGTGTTGGCACAGAATATTCTACTAAGTCAATTCGTACTTTACACAGGTTAGTTAATACAAAATGATTAATCAAATATTAACAATTTTAACTGCAACTGAGATAAAAGGATTTTTTTTAAAGTTCCAAGATGTAGTTTTTACTCCTGTAGCCAACTGTTTCATTAGGTTCGACATGAGAAAAAAAACCTTTATTGAAGACATGTTTTACTATTGCAGTTTTGAGCTCGGTCAGTTCAGTGCACAGATATTACCATCTGTGGAGGAGAGCTCCCTGCACCAACAAACTGTGGTGTGTTGTAGCTCCAGCCATGTAAGTGATATGGATCACTGATGGTTTATTAATCATGTGACTGTTTAATTTTAATTATTTATTAAGCAGAAGAAGTTTTCACTGTATGCATTATGACAACATGTAAAAAGTAGTTGATGAAGTAGTTCTTGTAAGTCATTGGATTTAAGGATAATGCTTTTTGAGGCTTTCCTTATGTTGTTGTAGCTTGGTTCTCCAAGTAATCTACAGTATCTGTGATGTCCACGTGTACAGAGAGGGAGAGAGTGCACTGCTTGCAGACATTCCTGTGGTCACCTGGGTGGTGGCAGTCATCTGGCCTCTGCTGTTATTACCACTACTAGAGATGGTCAAGATGCATGAAATCAAGTAAAGTAGCAACAGTACCTTTTATGTCTTAGAATCACTGACTTGATACAAAAATAGAAATAACTTTAAATTTGATGGACAATAATTACACTTTGCTTACGCCAAAGAAGTATTCTCTTTTTAAAATTGCTAGTTTTTTTTTTTTTTTTTGTTTTTTTTTTTTTTTTTGGAAATAAAGTAGATATAATTTGATACGAGTGATAGGATTACAATATATTTTTCTGGTCTTTTTGTATATATAATGATCATTATTAATTTGGCTTTTTTACTAGGCTTGCCGTGAGGTATCAGAAGAGGGCAAGGCTGAACTTTGGTACCAAACTTGGAATGAACTCGCCATTTTGAGACTATGCTGAAGATTGTTGCATAGTGGCAATGACAGATTGTACTCAACTCTGATTGAAAAGCATAATTGCAGTACTTATACTTCTCTCACACCTAATACTGTGACTCAAAAGTAACAAGTGCGATTTCTTTTTTGTAATGGGAGACAAAAATATATTTATATTTAGAAGGTAAAGAGCTGAAAATCTATTTGATTCAGGTGAAGAGCTGAAAATCTTTTTGATTCAAAGCTTCATTTGGACCATTAAATCCTGCCGTAAACTCATTAGTTTATCATGAATATTAACAACTTCAACTGCTATTTATTGATGTATCTTAATGTAAGTACTGGTTAAATGGTTTTCATGTCATCACATTGTGTGGCATTTTACAGCTGTAGTTTCATGAAGAAATAACAGCTTTATTGTATAACTGTTCCCCTCAAAATGAAGTAGCTAAGATATTTTTTCACAAATCCTGATAGATAAAATGTTTGTATCTCACTTGGCATCAATCTTTCCTGTTGTTGTATGATATATGTGCTCATACCAAAGGTGTTACTATTGTTTGTGAAAGGATTTATTTTATGCACCACATATTATCAGAGAGGGTTTATGGCATTTGACAAAAAAAATGTTTTGCCCAGAGGTAGTTGATGTGTTTTATAAAACCACATTATTATTGAGCACTGATTGTTATTATTCTGCTCTGTTTATTGTACCNTTCTATATTGATAATGTGTTGAAAAAAATTACTACTAAGGTATTGCCCTCTCTAAACATGCACATATGCACATGCACGTATGCGCACGCACGCACACACACACACACACACACACACACACACACACACACACACACACACACACACACACACACCTACACACACATACAGAGTAATGCCCCCCCCCCCAAACAGGAAGTAAGTAAATGAGTCCTAGATTGAACCATTCTGTTATGGTGCTCTTTTGACATCCTGTTTCTCCGCATGAAGCAATGTAGTCAATTTTTCACCTGACTTCTGAAAAGGCAGATAGATACATTGGTATGTTTACTACCCATAACTTGTAGAACTTTTCCGTATTGCTATCCAATGGTAAGTGGGCCATGACCCAAAAGACTTGGAATGTTTGTGAAAAATTAAGTCGTCATTCATGAATAGTTAATATAATACTGTATGACATCCTGCAGGTAAAACAATTGTAAAAAGAAAAAATCTTGAGAGACTGAAGAAGTATATATACATTCTTACAGATTGAGTAAAAAGTTTGTTGGAGGCAGTAAGCCGGAGCATATTAAAAATCTGTGCTGTTTCATTGTCATCTTTATGTAATGTTTGATTAGGAATACCACTTAAACTAGAAGATATAAAGAATTGGATTGAACTCGGTTCGGCTTATTGCATCTTATTTTAGCTTGTGTGTAGTTGTGGGATTTGTGTTGGCTGAAATTAGGCTGTAATTAAAGTGATTCCGGATTTGAAGTCTGCTGGGTATTGGACTGGAGAGACGATGAAGACCTGGTGACGTCAAGTACACTCAAGAGGTATTTGTGTGTAAAAAGCTTTAGGAAATGGGTGGTTTGCGCCCATCTGATTTTTGCTATTTTTGAATTTCTACGGGAAAGTGGGTATCTTTTCAGGCATTGACGCAGAAAAAGGAAGTGGATGTATTTCACTAATGCCTATACATCAGGATATTTGATTTTGTTGTCTTACAGCCAGGAACAGGCATTATTTGTTTGCTCTTATTGATTATCCAGGCCAATTATGCCAATTCTTTGAGCAAGGGACAAGAAAAAGGATAGCTGGAACTGCAGAGAATGGTGATCTTCCTCCACCATCCATTATAAATAGAATAGCTTGTGAGCATTTTCCGCCTTCGTACTTTGGAGATGATTTATTGAAAGTTCTTAGTTGTTACAAAAGACAGCTTGGTCGACGGTCTGCTGCATCATTCAGTTACTAATGAGAACAATAAATTTGTCAGGTAATATTGAAACTTGAAAGACTTGATGAAGTGGTTTGTCCCTGATTTCTCTGATCAGTCTTAACCACCATGTATTGTGGGCCAGACAACTTGTGATTGAATGAGAAAAGAAAGAATAAAAATCTATGAATATGTAGAGCTAGTCAAATATGTAGAAATTACCTAAAATGCTGCTCTTATTTCTGTAGATACCATGGAAGCCAATAACATTTATCGTGGTTATTTGTATCTTGCACACTTCCTAAGAATTTAATTGTAAATATATACTAGTAAAAAGCTGATAACCTTTTGATTTGAAATCGAAGAAAAATATGTACAATGAAGTGTGTCAACATTCTTCCGTTAATTATGATGCATGAAAAAAGTCACTGACATTATCTTCACCATTAAATTGTGATCTTTTAGTAAGGAAACCCACAATCTAGACAAGAGTTCAATAGGTTGTATGCATAATTACACAATAGCTGCACTTGTCTGGTAAGCATGAGAGATGGGCATTGATAATTTGTTTTTAAAAGGCTTTTTCAGGGAAGGATCATGTGTGATTAAATTTTTCTATAATCCCAGTGGAGGAGTGATGGACTGGATAACTGTGATTTAATTTCAAGACTGATTACTGGCAGGAAAAGAGGATGTTAGTGGGCATGAAGATGTACAGGCCCAGGAAATGGGCAGTGATGCTTTATAAAATTGGATACATTTTTTATTTGAATTAAATATCCAGATATGGGATAATGCCACAAAATCGGAGAATTTTCCTTTTTTTTTTTTCTTCTTTATTCGCTGCATCCCATAAAGGAAGGTAATTTTTAGAGTAGAAACTCAGCTTGGGACTGTTGGCAAGATGGGGACTATTAAGCTTTAAAGTACCTCAAGGTCAAAGCCAAATGCTTCCACCCACATCCAGCCTACAACTTGGAAACCATTTCCGTGAATAAACTCCATGCAGTCTTAATTTAGCTGCCTGTAAATGCCTCTGAAGAAGAGTTATGGCATGGAGTGATTTGAGTGGAAATATTCCGGAAGAGTGCTGGGGCTAGTTTCACATAAGAATTTTAGCCCAAAAATTGGTCAAAACTTTAAGATAACAATTTGTTCTATTTCAGTTCAATATTAATCTTATGTTAGTCTACTTGAATGAAGTAAGTAAATGGTCTGGAACATTAACCATATCTTCCTTGTTATTAAGCAGAAGCAATAGTTAATTTAATCAGACTTCTACTGATTCATTTTGGGTCAAAGTAGACGTAATTTTTTGTCCTAAAGGTTAAGTCTTTCAGGTTAAAGTTCTTATCATGTCCCTGGAGGGATTTTAGGTTGCTTTGATAAGGGATAATGTAATAATGGAATTTTACAAGTGATTTCATTTAGAGATACAAATGTAGTTGCTCACATATTGTACATGGAAATGATATTGTCGTATTGTGATATTGTTCATAACAGTCTTTATTGAACTTTGAAATAAGACATTTTCAGAAAAAAAGGTTAATCCTGTTAACTCAAAATTATATAAAAACTGTTGAAAATTAGGTAACCCTGGTTTGATTGAATGTTTTACGAATGGATTATTTTCTTCAGATTGTCTCATGTTGTAACTTCAGACAAAATTTGACTGGTGAAATATCATCATCTAGTAAAAGATTATTGTATCAGTACTTAATGGATAATTTTGCAATACAGCAAGTATTATGACATCTTACCCAAGCCAATAACCTCCCCCCCCCAAAAAAAAAAAAAAAAAAAATGTGGATTGTATTTCAAAATGAAGACTTTCGTCCCACAAAGTACCAGAAGAACAAGGGAGGTACTCAAAAAAAAAAACTAAAAAACAAAACAAAATTTGAAACTTTTTAACCTGCATGATAAAGTTCAATTAGATTTTATCCTTTTTATTACATTTAAGCAGATTAAATAAATGAAATGTCACATACCCAAATAAGGATAAGATCTTTGTCATTTGGCACATTCAGAACAAGTTGATTCGCAGACTAACAGATCCACAGATCAAATATGGCCGACTTGCTTGTAAGCCTGCCTTGTAATCCCTTAATAGACTCTGAATAGATTCCCTGTGGGGATTACGCGGTGAGCTTTCAAGTGGGTTGGCCATATTTAATCCACATACCTGGGGTATCTTTTAGTCCACAACTCAACTTTGGTTGTGAATGCTGCCATTGCCAATGAAAGAGTAAGGGCGCATTCTCAACGAATTAAGCCAGGCTTTACAAAGCCGGTGACCTAAAAATGGCGGACGTACATGAAAGAAAAACCGCCTAATCTTTTAATAGTCTCTATGCCTCCCCACACGTTGCCCCTGCGGGGTACAGTAATTAAATCGCGTCTCCGTTCGCCATGCGGAAGCTACCTGAGAAATATTAAGTGCGCATGCTCATCAGTTAAACTCGTGGTGAAGAAAGCATGGCGGCTGAAGGCGATCGAAGGAAAAAAGCTCTTTTGTTCTATTATCTTTGAAAACAGAGACGAAAAAGGAATAATTTGGCCCGTAGAGCAGCAATGAATCGACTATCTACGGAGATAATATCACCAGAGATATTCACGGAAATATTAATGTTCGGAGCCGAGATTTAATTACTGTACCCCGCAGGGACGACGTGTGGGGAGGCGTGTGAGAGGCAGAGAGACTATTAAAAGATTAGGCGGTTTTTCTTTCATGTACGTCTGCCATTTTTAGGTCACCGACTTTGTAAAGCCTGGCTTAATTTGTTGAGAATGCGCTCTTAAACAGTGCCAAACAATCTTAGCCCTCAATATCATTCTTTCATCATACGGCCTCAGATGAACTTTAAATAAGAAATGGTGACCAACATCTGGCCTTTCACTTTAACCTTTTCTCAAGGGTCAGATTTGCAAATTGACTGATTGTAAGTGGTCAGTTAAAGGTACAGTCCATAAAATTTACCTGCCAAAATAGATTTTCTCAGGAAAATAAGCAATTTTCTTGTACTCAGAAAGCGTTTATCTATCTCTTTCTGCACTTGGATTCAACTTTTGCTAAAATTTAAAAAGGTTGGATTTTAGCTTAAAATGAGTGGCTAGTCATTATAACAGTGGCTATTTTCCAGTAAGCTCCAACAGAAATATCAACATCAGGTATGTTCCAGAAAAATTTTTTTCAGGGGTTAAATCATTTTGAAGGTGTATGCAATGTTTTAAGAAGCTGTGGATGGCAAAAATAAGCATTTTGGGTATTTTCAAACCCATGGAGTGTACTTTTAAGTATAACAAAAAAACTCTTATTACATTACCACTCTTCATTATCAAAAGGCAATCTCTGTACTCACACTAAGGTGAACAGCCACAATTGCTGCCTGTATTTTTTATACATTAGTACATATATTTGATATCACATAGTATAAATAAAAGTGCTGATGCATAATTTTTCATGCTATCAGTTGCAGTGAACAGTTGGGATACAGTAGCGCAATAGTCCACCTTCATCAATGAAATTTAGCAATGTTAATGTGGTTTGCTGCTGGGCTTGTAACTTCTGATTATAACTCACAAGCAATTATTTATGTCAAACAAAAACTATAGATAGTATTGTTTTTACCTATGTTAATGTGCCTTACTGTCATAACATTGGTATGTGGTGAAATATTCATATAAGTCTTTATGTACAATACACATTGTTAAATGAAGCACAGGATTATCCTCAGGAGAACAATTATACCTGGGACTGGCTTTCTTGCTGAATCTGCTCAAAAGGCAGAATTACATGTATAAATGTTTCAGTCCGAGATTGATTGGCATATTTTGATGTGAAGCACTTGATTAATCTTTTATTGAAACACAACATGGCTCTACCTGATACCAGTCTCTCGTGTCAGGTTAGTAAGTATAATTATATTTTTAGTACTTTAATCAGGCTTTAAGAGTTAGGTTATGTTCTGCCCTTCATCACAGCTAGTTCATCAAGGCCTGTAATGGATTACAGAGACCCGAATAACAATTTGGAGAGGACTCATTCATGGTAAATACACCTATAAATCTGGTGATTACCAAGAAAACAGGTTTATATTAGTGGAAATGGCTGTACTTGTTGAACCAGTTACCTGCCACAAGATCCAGTCTTTTCTGGCCACAGAAGTTCTTTTAATTACATGAGATTGATTTTTTCAAGCAAATAACAATAACAATAGTATTTATTGTAGGGGAGGAAGTAAACAATGCACAAATCACAATGTATAAAGAAACCAAGTGATTCATCATTTGCACAAGGAACCAGGATGTTGTGGATATATATAATTGCCTGTTAATGCAGTTGTTTCTATCACTGGTCACAAGAGGCAGTGAAATGAAGCAGCGGCAGAAAAAATACTTCAGCAAAAATGTATAAATTTTAGTTAAAGACAACAAATTTTTATATCTCTCACATACTGGTTAAGAGAAAGTTTTTAAAGTGCATTATCATAGTTGGAACACATATTAAAAGGTCTTCCAACTAATATGTATGTGGTTATGTGTGCCCTGAGGTGAGATCGATTCAGCTTGAGGAAGACGTTAGTTATAAGGTCATACTGACTGCTACCTCAGTACTGAGGTCAGGTTAATGCATTCTGCCTGCCCAGAGTAGGCCTGCTGTGGCTTTCAGTTAACAGGGTGCATTTACACAGGTAAAATTTGGCATGGTTCTGAGGCCTTCTGTAGCATTGTGCATTATGTATGTGTGTGTTCAGACAGGTAGAGCAAGGCTGTTTATTGATTAATATTGTGCATAAACCATACTTTCTTTTTAACTTCATTAGTTAATTGTAGTAAATTGATAGTTGTCAGGCCAGCAATAGGCCACCTATGCCAGATATACACAGTTGCCCCATTCTGACATAATCTTTGCTGTAGTCATACCACAGAGCACAAGTGTTAAGGTCTCACTCTAAATGCTAATATTAGTACTACTGATTTTTGCCAAATGTGTGGGCATATTTATTTATGGCTTGAGTATGATAATGTATTTTTAACTGAATTGCAAGTTTATTTTTACATCATAATGACTTAATAGGAATACAATAACCACAACTGATTTATTTTTATTTTCAGATCTTATAATCAAAAGAAGTTGTCTTACAAGTTATTAAAAAGTCCTAGCAATCATTTGATGAGTTGGTAAGTTTCAATTTGTGTTGTCTTTAAAACTTGTTGCATTTATTTACATATTTATTTTTCTTTATGTATTACTGTCATATTTCATATTACATGTATGCTATAGACATTCAAGAGTGAGAACTATCATTTCTTGCTTGCCTTGAACCATCTACAATACTGCCTTCCAAGTAGTATGATCAATTCCATTTTTTAAGTGTGACCCCATATTAGGTACCTTCAGGAATATGCTGTCCATCTCCCTGAGCTGTGTAGATTGTTCTGTGTGTGTCCACCTGTGAGTGGGTGTAAATAGCTGTATAGATAGTTCCAACATGCAATACTGGCTCTCAGCTTAGTCACGGCTCCTTAGCAACCAATGTAAACTAAATCCATAATGGCAGCTTCATTGAGGGAATAAAGGCAGTACAAGTGCTGTCATCAGCTGACCACCGATGGCAGTCTAGACTTGGGATCTGACCAGAAGCCAGGAAGCAGCGCTGTTCCCATGCGGTCGCAAAATTTCATAGTTAGTATTGTAATGTGATTACTGTTGTGCCATTGTTCAATAACTTCCACTTGATAAACATATTTTTCTATTTATTTTTAAACAAATAGGACAAGGAAGAAGATATTTGTAGAAGATTGAGTTCTGTTAATCACACTGAGTTACCATGAACTTCAGATTCTTGTAGGCTGTCCCGTCAACTGAATGGAACAAGTTTGTGTCTGTGTAAGCTTTAGCCTACTGCAACCTTCATTCTTCTACTGATAGATTTCTGTGTGAATGGTTTAAAAGTGTGGGAAACAATAGGATTGTTGAAGTTGGAAAGCAAAAAAATCAATAGATGGACACCCATTAGGTTGGGTCAAAGTCAGAAGCTGTGTCTAAAGAAGAAATGCATGACTAGTTTAAGTCAGTCTATTTTCAGAATTTATCATGCTGTGTAATTTGTATTAATTTTCAGCATCCTTATAATATTTCATTCTCGAAAGTTTTACTTGTTGTATATCTAATAGTGACATGGACTTACAGGCAGATAAAAAATTAAAGGTTTAAATTTAAGATATTTCAAAGAATCCATTAAAATTCAACAATATTTCAATTTGTACTACATGATTTTGCCTCTTACATAAAACATTAAAATCAACAGATTGGAATCAATAGCTTTTGCATTATGTATGATGATTTGGAATATGTGACCGTCTTTTATACACTAACAAGCTGCTTCAAGTCTTTTAGTCTCTTTATCATCCATGCCCTGACCAGGAATATATTTCTTTTATTTTGCCTTCAGCAACCCTCTACCATAGTACCCTTTATGTTCCATACAGGCCCTTAACTGGACTGATCCACTTGATTACAATCCAGTGTTTATAAAGCTGGTTATTCCTTTGTATGATTCAAACACAACTTGTCTATGCAGTTCTTATTTTACCTTTTAGCATGTTGCCCCCATGGTGATTGAGAAAGTACCTATCAGTTGGATAGAGGTATTTATCCAAGAAAAGGTTATAGCATTCTTGATTTTGGCATTGCATGTACGGATAGTGCTTTTTGTATTGAGTATAGCAAGGATATTATGAAAGCCAAAACATTTAAAACACAGAGGCCATACCTCGCAGTCCTATTGTGCTGCGTTGGATTTCATTGAATTGTTTTAAGATAACTTCTGAGAATTTTAAATGTTTACTTCACTGGTTTTCTTTCTTTTTATCAAAGTATGTACAAGTGGGAGTGAAGGAAAGTGTGCAAATTAACGTGACTTGTGGGAGGCAGAGAGAGAACTGCTTGACAGACTTTTCTTGTCATGCAATGGGTCAAATTTGTAAAAGTCTCAAGTCTCATTTAGAAACATAAAAGAATGAGAAAGTGGGGGAGGGGCAGGAAGAGTCGCATGTTAAAGCCACTGAAACATGAAAGTAAAAACATGACAGCTACATGTGCACGGCACCACAGCTTTCTCATCTGGGCTATCAACAATAGAGCAAATGCAATAGTCAGATATCTGTAGCAGATGGTAGAATAGATGGATGCTAAGGATAGGATTTTTAAAGTAAAGTATTTAAGTGTGTGCTTACCATTAAAGTGAAGGTGAAATACAAGATTGTGAAGGAAGAGAAGACAAAGAAAAAGAGAAAGAGGAATAAAGAAGAAACATCCCTAGGTCACACTTACAAGGCCTGACGATGCAATTTGACAATATTTTGTTCCTTAAACCACCAACAGACAAAATTTCTCTAAACTTGGGGACAAAAATTTAGGATAAATTTATTTGTCCTATTAGAAAATTACCAGTGGTGAGAAGCATTAACTGTTTCTTTCTTTTTATGATTTGGGTGCAGTATTTTCAGACCAGCTTTCAATGCTCTGAACTCTTATAGTGCCCTAAGTCACTTTCTTGGTCATTTGCCCATTCACTTGGTCTTGTGCCTGGAAAATTTCCCATTCACCTGATCACTTATTTCAAATTATCCCCATCTCTGCCTCACAGAAATTGTATTTTAATACAACTTTGAAAAGAAACAAAAACACATTTTGGAACTTAAAAGAAAAAACACCTTTTGGTTTCAAATTTATTATTTATTCAGAATCTATGAGGAATATTTCTTTCTGTGTACGTCTTCTTGTTGTTTGATTATTTATGTGTCATCAGCGATAAAGTTGGCCGTCTTTCTATACTGATACTCTGCCACAGTATAAAGACAGTTATAAATTTACTGTTAAGTATAAATTCTTTTTTTTTTCCTTTTTAAGACATGAATGTAGGCTGTTTATACCTGTTTTCGATAAGTAAAGAATCCTTATCACAGTTATGATGAGTGTAGGCTGTCAATAAGCTCTATTATATATAGCCAGCCTCTCATGAATTCCATTTTATGGGATTAGGACATGACCATAATCTGTTTCAAGAGAAACTTAGTACATATACAATATATGATAAAGGCATCCTAAATATACTTTAAGGATTTTGTCACCCTTCGCCCAAAACTCATTTACTGCCCTACATACATTCTTTTGGTAATAGGTAAATCTTCAGTATTTATTGACTAAATTAATTAACATTTACACATGTTATCTTTTGGGGTAAAAACTGAAAAATTAGTTTCTCAAATTTCTTCTTTATTTGAGCATCCAGGATCACCGTTTCAACTTTGATTTAATGACACTCTTTAATACTCCAAAACCCTGACAGTGATCTTTCTTAGACGTCTTAGTTGAGAATTTATCATTGGTAAAGCAAAATAACGCCTTTGTTTAATAAAACTCTGTAATTAGGGGCTCATAACTCAATAACAAAAACATGTAAACTAAAATGACGGCACGGGATTGTAGCCCATAGAATCGTGGTTAACTCTGCCAATTTTCGTGATAAAATCTTGTTTAGGGGTGAAGTTACGCCCCATACCGATTGCGGTCTCATCTCAAAATAGAAAGGTATCAGATTAATGATTAAAGCTTTGAGTTGCCTGTACTTATAAATTGCATTGAGAAATATAAATGCAGATATTTTATATATAAAATCAGCACAAAGATAGATGCATTATTGAATAATTAGATACAGGAAATGGGTATTGGTATCTGGATGATAATAAAGGGTTACAACATCCTTAAAATCCTACTTAAGGGATATTGGTGTGAAAGAATTTTTATGTACAGACACAGATGTGTCTGTACATATTGCCATCACCTGCGTCTGTCGTCACCGTCGACGATGCCGATGCCGGCGCCGTGCACTTTCCTTGTAAACACGATAAGTGGAGGGCAGTTTTACTTTCTGGCTTTATATTTACAGAGCTGATGAATATTCATAAAACGCAGGTCAAATTCGAAAATCAGCATGATCGGGCCATTATTGTAGAAGTTATGCATTATTGTAGAAGTTATACTGTTTTTTCACATTTCCTCAGATTCAATTCTTAGGCATGTTAACAGTCTCATTATTAAACTAATAAGATACGTAAAAGTATTTGTTTGACATTTCCTGCATCTTTACAACATTGTTAGTTGATTTTGTAAAAATGATGGTAAACTTGTTATCGTGTATTGTATAATAAAGTTTCAAAAATGGAAATAAACTCATATCATTGCAGTTTGTCAAATTCAATCATTCACTATGTTCAGAGTCTCAGAATGGAAGAAATTGGACATTTAACACTGCTCTATTGATATTTTTCCCATCTCATCAATTTTCTTATGTGATCATATAAAAATGGCAGTAAACTGTTAATTTTGTTTTATGTTAAAAATTGTTAAAAATGGGAAAAAAAACATTTCAGAACAGTGCTGTCTTGTTTCCTTATCCACTAAGAATATACAGAAATAAACTGTCAAGTTATGAGATGTCTTGCAAACATATCAATGAGTTAGCTAACTTGAGCTGATAATGAAACAGCAGCAATTTTGAGGTGAAGACTGTATTTATATAGATGTCAAACAGATCCCTCACCCCTGAATGACTATCAACAACATTTGAACTACTATTTAATCACAGCAATAAGTACTACAATCTACTACTAACATTTTTTAAAGGCTAACTTTTGATTTTATCAGTAAAGAGGCCAAATAATCTCTTGATTTTATTGGACATTGTAATTAGGGGCTCATATCTCCTAAACAAGAATGTTTAACCCAATTCTGGCGCCAGATTGTAGTGCACAAGCTAGTTGTCAACCATACCAATTTTCATGATAATATCTTACTTAAATACTTAGGTACAGAGTTACTTTGGAAACCAATCACTATATCTCACACCAACTTCCAAACCAGTAAAATTGATGATTAACTCTTGGAATTCCTAGGTGCAGAAGCAAGGGGGTGTCTAAAAAAAAACTTAAACTAAAAGAGAATTTCTGATTTGAAAGTTTATTTTTATTATGCTAAGATTAGGATAAGTATTTCAAATAAAAGGCAGAGGAAGCTATTTTGCCAAATGTAGGCCTTTAGCATGTATCGATCCTCCTTAATTCCAAAATTATGACCCACCGTAGCAAGATGTCTATTGAAAAATATAATTACATATTATTTTAATGCAAATTATATACTGTGAACCATTTAAGAACAATTTGAGATTATGTTTTCTGATCCTTTTCTCTGCATGATACCTTACAGTTGATATTAATATGTTTTTTAGTTGCCAAGCAAACCTGAAACTGAAAAATGGTTTTATTTTTACAACAAAAGCACTGCTATTATTGCATTTGACAGATCATAAAACTGAATCTTAGACTAAGAATCACAGTATTATTTTATCAATCACTTGTGTGAGGTCATCCCAAGAGCACACATCTAAATCTAAACTTGTAATCCTTAAATAATACATCTTCAGGGTTCAACTTTACTGACAAAGTTTCTGGTATATAATGATCAAAATATGTTCTGCTTCTGTTATCAGATAGTTCCAGACATATTGCTTTACTGTCTTAATTTCAACATGAGCCAAAGGGAAGAAGGGTATTTTGAAATAAGATCAGAGGTTTACAGGGTTTACAGCCTCTGAACAAAAATTATATCATAAGTGGAATTAATTGCAAGATGTCCTAGAACCATAATGTTAACTCAGGTACTCTCTTTTCCACTAAATTGGTGAAAAAGTAAGTTCTACAATCCAGTGCCAGCAATTATTATTATGTTTATTAGTTCCCTTAAACTTCCTGCCCAATACCTATTCAAATCAAGTGTGGGAAGAAAGCATGTTTTTGAATGTGCAGTGTTGTGGGAGGGGGATGTCTGAGACGTACTTTGCGTGCAGATTAAAATTATAACTAATCAGTTTTTTTTTCTTTTTTGCGTGGGATGGGTGCATGTAGGAAGTGGGAGGTGACAGGGATAAAAGGCCATGAAGCACACATTGAGATTTTTTTAAACTTAGAGAGCAATTGAACTGGCAAATTCCAAGGCCATTTCAACACAGTGTGGTATTGCGGTCTACATGCAATGTATCAATATTGAATAACCTCATTGCAGTCATGTTCTGAGTGGGTTTAAGTGTTTAGGGGATGAATTTTAGAAATAATAGTTTTTTTAGGCAGTTGTTATTGATATACTATGTTTGTGAGTGTGATGATGACGCAGTAAGGTCATTTGGAAAGCTAAAGCTTATTTCTGTCATATACATTGGTCTTTGATGATCATGTGTAGCTTACAGGTATATTCATTGCACTGGAAAATTTTAGTTTCCTTTAAATAAAAGCTTAAGAAAAAGTAACACTATTGATCCATGAAAATTGTAGATAAAAAATAGATAAAATGAAAAGTTGATCTTACGACATTAACGCTATGAATGACACTGATAGCTGCTATATAAAAAATCAAAGTAATTAAATTAAATCCCTGCCTTTGTTTACCCTCTTATGTAGTGCAGAGGCATGCTGACATACATGTGCACATGCACAATTGTGCACGCACACAAGCGTACACACTGGACACACACAGGAATACACAACTGCAAAAGGAAGATAGATACTTGCTACAGCTGCCCTGTTAAACCCCTATTTCACACAGACCATGAAACCCACGAATCGCCAGGAATTGACAAATTTCAGAATTTGTGAGATTTTGCAAATTTTCTGGCAAATTCGACACGCTTACGATTCAGTTACGATACAGGTGCGATAGTGTTACGAATATTCGTGGAATTCGGCTTGAATAACGCACAAATATTGTCAAAAAATTCACTACGATTTTTTTGGAATCGGGAGTTTGTGGCCAAAATTTTGAACAGCTCAAAATTTTTGCCACAAATTCCCGATTGATCAAGAATTGCAAGAACTGATTACGAATATATACGAATCTGTTAAGAACTTCACGAACTGATTACGATTCAACCACAAATCCTGAAATTTGTCAATTCCTGGCGTTTCATGGGATTCGTGGTCTGTGTGAAATAGGGGCATCAAATTTTTTCCACAAATTCCTGTTGGTCAAAAATTGCAAGAACTGACTATATATGAATATATATGAATCTGTTAAGAACTTCACGAACTTTGAACTTTGAACCCTCCGATTACGATTCAGCCACGAATCCTGAAATTTGTCAATTCCTGGCGATTCGTGGGATTCGTGGTCTGTGTGAAATAGGGGCATTAGAAATGAACAAGAAGATGAGCATCATTTAAAATGGAGTTGTTATAAATATAAACAAGAAAGATCTGGACAGTTCTTCAGTGTCAAATATAACTTTTCTCAATTTCAGCAATGTACCAAAGAGGAAAAATTCATAAGATGTTTGCTTCCAAAAATGCTGCTTTATTAATCAATTAAGTAGATATCCCCAAGTGTGTTTTAAGATCTAACAAATGACTCTCACTATTTTGTGTGTGTGTGTGTGTGTGTGTGTGTGTGTGTGTGTGTGTGTGTGTTGTTTTGTTTGAACCCTCCTTTGCTTTATGGTAAAATTTTCCTAACATTAAAGAACCCCCCAAACTTGACCCTTTCCATCTGACAGAGGTAAGTATTTTATGGATATATATGTATATGTAACTTTTAACTTTTACATGTATTATTTTTCCCTGTAATTGTACATTTACATGTGATTAGTTTTCTGCGAAAGGAAAGGTCAGGATAGATCATTCTGAGAATATCATGACTAACTAGATATGTAAGATATATAATCTTGGTTATTTAACGAGTAAAACTACCAGTAGAACGTGTGGATATGTTCAAGTGGAGTCGAAGTGTTCAGTTAGTGCCATTCCATGTTTTTTTCTACCAGGTGGTGAATACATGCCTCAGCTGTGTCTGTACCTAAAACTTTTTAAATGAGGAATCTTTTTTTTTTCTTGGCATTTTCTGCATAAGTTGCCATCAGATCCAGTTGTAAGGTCACCTAGTCCTTTCTTCCTACTTTTTTGCTTTACAACCCAAAATCATATCTGCTAAGTTTTCCTTTAAGATGAAAACTTTTACATTCAAATTTTGGTAAAGATTGTGCATTGCCTGAAGTCAAATATTGTAGCCATACAGACATGACAGACATGTTGAAATGACATAGTTGCCAATCAACAGGCATCCTTGGAATGGCACAAAATTACTGATAGGTTCAATAATGTAGAAAAGTATGAAGAAGAAAGGTAGATAGGTAAACTATTTTACGGGCATTCTTATTTGATGTATTATTTGATGTACCCAAATCAACATGATAATGAATAATATCTGAAAAAAAGGTTATGCTGTTTTTAAAGCAGGAATGTGCACCAGGTTTATTTATTTATTTATTTATTTATTTATTTATTTATTTATTTATTCATGAGTTTAAAAGTTTCAAAGGCAAAAGCTGGACCACTCATGTGTTTCATCTTTGCAACAATTCTCCATCTTTTACAAGTGCTGCAATAACTTATGAATATATTGTTCTGTTTCAGAGAGACTGAAGATTTATATCATTTTTTTCAGTCATCTAAGCTTTTTTACACAGCAGGAAAACAGTTCTTTCAAGTTCAGATGACAGTCCTTGAACTTTTTTATTCTTTCAGACTCCAGTTTGCTTGAAGAGGTGGAACGGTTTTGTTCACTATGGCTGTCCATCTGAAGATCCCAGTGAGGATTCGGCTGAAATGTTCCAGTAGACTCTCGGAAATGAAATTTGCTGTAAGTTTTGTGATATCTTGAAGTCGTCAGTAAGCTAAGAAGGGTATGACATCACTTAATGTAGATAAGTTTAAGAATAGAACAACATCAAGCTGTCCTGTTGATTTTTTAACATGGGGAGGATGTCCCAGCTGCTTGGTATGATGTCATTTATGCATTTATGTTTGTATATGTATATCAAAAGGACAACATACATGGCTTCAATACTTCAAACTGAAGACAAACTAAATGATCCCATGCTGGGGACACTTGGAGCAACACAAATGGTAGTCAAGTGATACTATCACAGTTGGCTGAAAAAGGCCCTCCCTGAAGAATTCTCTATTGTGTTTCTGGCTATCTTGCCCATAAACTAGGCTAGTTATTATGTTTTAGAGTGAAGTTTCCAATATATTCCTTTGGTTCCTTACTTCCTGTGCATCCCTTTGAAGTTTGAAGGATTTTTTGTTTTGCTTTGGCTTTGGATTTTTCTCTTTTTTTTTTCATTTTTGAAATAGTAATATTTTTAAAATTTTATCCAGTTGAAGAAAAAAAATTATGGAGAAAAATACTGTTAATTCTTTGAAGATGACATTATATTATAAAGATTTTTTGTTGTCATTAATGTATATAAATAAATATTTATACATGTTGAATAGATGAAAAAAAAAACAGACTGAAATTTAAACTCAAAACTCTTTTGTTTGATTCCATACATTTCATTTTGTGATACCTCATGGTATTTTCTCTGGTACCTTAAGATTTTGACCCAATAGCTCTTATACAACTCTTGTGGCATTCACTTAAAAATCACAATATTGCAATGAAGGTTTTTAATTTGTAGTTTTAATTTGTAATCTCTAAGAAGAGATGATTTATCTGTTTTGTCTACTTAGTACACAACACTGTACTTTAAACTAAATTAATAACAAGATAGAAACACCTTGTTCGATATGAAAACAACATAGAGGTAGAGCCATTTATTTATTACTAAGTACATTGCTAGCACTTTCCCCCTTATTATTAGTTTTTATTACATCCATAGCAGATCTGATAAACAGGATATCTTAGTCATCATCTGCTGCTCTTTCCCTGCTCATCTTGAGCACCATTTTCTTAAAGAACCCCTTTAACCCCCCCCCAATAAATAAATGAATAAATAAATAAATTGCAATTTCAGTTCTGAGGTCAAAATTCTTGGTATGTTAAAAAAAAAACATTTCTAAACATATCATTTACTGAAGTGATAATGTCCATGTTAGAAAATTGTATCTTACTTAGATAAATCTTAATTGTTTGTGGCCTTCAAAATGTTCTAGGAAGTTACCCGGAAAAAAAATTACCACCCCTCCCTCCCCTTTACAAATAGGTTTTTGTTATCTTTTCACTATATAATTTTTACACCATATTGGAATAAATAAATTATTCATAATTAATAAGTAATTAATAATTAAAATTATGTGTTTTTGTCTTATTTTAATGATATTTGAATGCTGATTCAAGAACCTTATTCAAACTAGAAATTGCATATAAAATATGTGCAAAGAAATAGCAAATGTGCACAAATAACATGATGGCTTTCTTTATTTATAATTAATTGTAATGCCAGGGAGAGTTCTATTTCTTTCATTGCAATAATAAATGATTAAGGTCATTGAACTACCTGTTTTCCTGGAATCTTGGTTGCAATCTGATATACAAGAAATTTGTTTGATAACAAGATAGAAAAATTGTAGACCTTTCTCACTGCTTATTAGATTGATTGAAAGTCTTAGTGTACTTTTTTACAAGTAGATATGATTTTTTACGAGAAGAAGTTAGTGGGAACAAAAATGTGCAAAAGTGTTTTGATTTATACTGGTTAAAAAAAGAAAGATAATTATATATTACCCCAGATGCTCAACAGCAACATTAAAAAAATTGCCTAAATCCAATTTATGTTCACAATTTTCTTGGAATGTTTTCCTGACATTTTGTTAAATTCTTTGAACTAAAGAATTGCCCTTTCATTTGAATTAAAATAGTAGTTTGTTGAGAAATATTGTAGGTGTGAACAGGTAAGAGAAGGAGGAGACCATGGAAAGTCATTTACTAACTAATTAGTTCATGGAAATAAAGAATCATTGAAATTAAATGTTACCCAGTTATCCAAACAATTTAGCAAAATAGAGGTTCATTTTCAGAGAAAGAGGCATACAGGAGAAGTAATTACACAAAAAAGTATGTCAAATCATACCTCTTTTTTCCCAAGAATTCCAGGGAAGAATTAGTGGAAATGTGTGAAATTTAACAGTACTGCACTACATGAGTGACAATGATCCTTTCTGATTTGCTTGCTACTTTGATCCAATTGAGGGGTGTTGTGCCATGGTTGCCATGGAGTGGGTTTATATGTTGCTAGTGCCTTGTTCTGGGAAAATATAGTGGGAAGCAAGTATAAGATGTGCCGAGGGCCCTCTCACCATACATAAACACATGCACAGTCAGGTAGGATAAGATGCAGTGCAGGGTTACCTGTGCATTTTGAAATGCTGAAAATACCCGTTGTTAATAAGCATGTTATTGGCAGTGGACAACTATCATGGTAGTCAAAGTAAAACTGTTTAGAATACTTGTTGATGAGGATAAGCGCTAATGCCGAGAGAGATTAGAAAGTGTGCATCACACTTGTCCTCTCAAAGGATGTGGGTTCTGCTGCTTTCTATTTTGTATAGCTTGAAAAAACGAGGCCCATTAATGATGTTTTTTAATATATTGTTATTGATATTTTGTTTTGAATTTCAGGTGAATATCCTTGTTAGTGCTAGGAACATGGGATTCACAGAAGATTGCATATCCATGGTGAGTAGCCGAAAGTGCTAGTATTGTTTCAGTGTGAAGCAGATGGGTTAGTTAATTAAGTATAATTAATCAGTGCAGATGGCATAAAATAAGATGAATTGGTTTTATGTGACTTGTCTCTTTACTGAATTGTAAAATAATCTGTTGGCCTATGCTCACGCAGATATGTCAGTTTTTTTTAATTGTTTTGTTTGGAAAATTGACACTATCAGTAATTATTTGCCAATTTATCATTATGGTCAAATTAAAAATATTTATAATTGAATATTTTTGTAAATTTTTGAAAGGAAAATTGTAGTTTATAATTGACCCAGCATACAAAATTATGCATTGCGTGTTCGCTATTAACCATTTGCATGTGATGCGATAATTTTCTACAACCGTAAAGTAATGGCAGAGTAGATTCTCAGGATGGTTCAATGTGGTAAAAAGAAAGGGTGAAGTGTGTGTATTGGGGAGTAAAATTAGATATGTGGCATTAAATTTGCTGGTTTTTATTGTGGGAAAGAGGTTTTCCACTTTATTAACTTAATATATATTTATTCATTTTATTTTTGTGTTGTTTTATTTCCAAGTGATAATTGTAAGACCACTGAATTTACACATTCTGAACTATCTACTGGCATACATCAGACCAGTGGCTAATGTTGCAGAATGCATCATGTGTGCAAGTGCATGCATCGTGCATGTTTGCACGTGTAACCAGTTGAGCATAGGTATTTAAAAAAATTATTGTATCAAATATAGTTTTAGTGCCCCGCAGTGTGGTAGCATGTATTTATAAAGCATAGCATGGTGCATATAAACCAATTGATATGAGAGTTTGTGGTATAAGCATTTGATGTTTGCGTGTATTTGTTAAATACAGTCATTGGATAGAAAGGATGAATATGTTGATACAGTATTGACCTTAAATACAAGGGTTGGAAGTGGTTTTATTGTTCAGTCAGTAGCATTATATATGGTAACAAAGTAGAGTCCTTTTTTTTTTTGTAAAAACTAATATAATGTTTTTCTGTGTTATACTTCAGGAAAAAAAAATAGCAGGTTCTTTTCAAAAATCAACTTGATTGAATTATTATGTTAAATATTATTGATTTTTTTCATGTATTTTGGTGACATTTTCCACTTAAGTGCCAAACCATATTTTTGTTTTACTTCAACTTTGCTAAATGCCTTTGTTTGGTATTTATTTGGAGTTATTGTATTACCAGCGTAGGTGCTGGGGATACCCATGGTTTTAGACCTGACCCATCTCATCTGCCTGCTCCACTGCCATGTCACCATTATGGCTTCTCCTCCTAGGGTGCTTTCCCAGAGATTTAGATCAATCTAAAGATTAAGATTTAGATCGACCTAACTCCCTGGGGGTTCACGCTAAATTGCAGTCAGCCGAGCGGGCACCATAGTTAATTACCCCCTTACAGCTTTTAGTAGGACAGACGCTTAAGCCGGCCAAGCTGACAGTAATCTAGTGAGACTCCCTACAGGGATAGATCGAAATGGGGTGCTAGACTACAAGGGCCTGTGTACCATCGCTTAGATTTAGGTCACACATAAGTTCAACTCATTCAACATAAATTTTGGGCTCTGTCAGTGTGCTGGTCTTGGTGTGGCGCTCATCCCAATGCAAAATTTGTTAAATATTTCCCAAACCGAAGGAATTATGGGAAAAATTACTATAGAGGTCTGACTTTAAGTCATATGTGGAGATCCCAAGTATATGCCCTTGGATTTGACCTTAAACCTTTATTACAAAGTCAAATGGGTCAAAATTTTCTAAAAATGGAATTTTCTTCAAAAGATTTTTTGTTTGTGCCAATTTTAAAAACAACACAAACCTAACCTAGAAAATAATGGGCAGGTGTTACACAAAGGGTCATCTTTCATCTTTGGGATTTTAAGGTCAATCAGTGCATTTTCAAGGGAGAGGCAGCCATTAGATGCAACTCTCTCTCATTCTGAAGCTGAAAATGCTAGAGACCTTATTTTTTGCATATTGTAGAATTTAATTTATTATCAAACGCAGTACTGGAATTGGTGTCTGTTTTTTTTTTTTTTTTTTTTTTTTTTTGCTTTCCAGATGGTTTAGGAGTTGTGCTATATCAAAACATACAATGTCACAATAAAATAATGTGAAAATGAAATGTTAAATATTCCAAAATTAGTAGAGATACGCTCATAGTTACTGTTGAACTTGAAAAGGGAGCCATACATAGCAAACTAGCTGTGACCTTTAAATTAACCTTTGACCTACTTTTCATGATGAACTGCACTTTTCAAATTTTATTACCCTTATATCTCAAAAAATGGTAGAGATGTGCCAATAGTTACTATTGAACTTGAATAGGAACTCATATATTGACTGTCTTTCTTTGACCTTTGACCTACTTTTTACCATTAACTGAACTTTGCAAATTTTCTGACCCTTATATCTCCAAAACTGGTAGAGGTACATGTACGCCCATTGCTACTATGGAACTTAAATGGGAAATCATGTATTAGCAATCTTACTGGGACCTTGAATTTCATCTTTGACCTACTTTTCATGGTGAACTGCACTTAATAAATTTTCTGACCCTTGTATCTCCAAAACTGACAGAGATAAACCCATATTTACTATTGAACTTGAATAAGAACTCACATATTGGCAATGTTACTATGACCTTGTATTTGACCTTTAACCTACTTTTCACCATAAACTACACTTTGCAAATTTAGAAACATGCTTACAGGTACTACTGAACTTGAATAGGAAGTCATATTTGGTCATATTACTGTGATCTTGAATTTTACCTTTGACCTACCTTTCACCATGAACTGCACTGCAAATTTTCAGGCTCTTATACGGCCATATTTACTACTGAATTTATATTCACAATCTTACTGCAATCTTGTATTTGACCTTTTACTTTTACCCACGATTTTGTTGTAAATTGTAATTTTTTTTACAAAAAAAAAATTGAGAACTCTTGTTTATTAAATCTATTTTTTTTGTTTTCAGGTGTTATGTCCCAGTGTATGGTAATCCCAGCAAGTACATGAAGATGTGACATGTCCAGTTGATCACTTAAAACTATGGATGAAAAGTAGAGACAAATCAGTACTTAACCAAAACTAGACAATGTGTATGATAAAAATTTTATAACCTAGGCCACTGCAAGCTTTTCTTTTTCTGAGAAAAAATGGAGGCTGCAGTTCAACAACAGCAGGAGAAAAAAGCTGAAAAAACCTCAGCATCTCCATCAGAACAGACTCTGTTGTCATCTTCTCTACTTGAGAAGGAAGCTAAAATGCAATCTCTAAAGGAGTTGGAGACACATGGTGATGACCAGCCACAGCAGGTAACCAAAGGTCACTTGGTTGTGGTGGACACTAAGGCCACTGGTGATGAAAAGAAAACAAGCAAGTCCAATCTTGGACCGCAACAACGAAGCAAGCCTCTTATTAGCCAGGAGAAAAAGAAAGAAGACTCTTTAACTTTGCCTCAACATCATGGAGAGCGCAGTACAATATCTGGACGTAGTAAAAGTTACGAGATGCGCCCCCCTGTGAGTGAGGTGGACTATTTGCTTAAACAAACAGTCCGTAGTCAGTCATCAGATAGTCCATTGAGTGGACGAGGCCAGCTGGTCAGGGGCAGTGCATATGGCCCCAGCTTCGGCTCAAAGGTGACTTTAACAAGAGAGCTACATGTCTCAGACAGAGGAGATCAGCATGATAATCTCATGTCCAAAGCTGTGTCAAGTACACCAGGTGGTCACAGCGGTGTAAGTTCAGCGGTCAGGGAGGCCAGCACAGCTGCAAACAGTCAAACTAACAAGGCTGGACATGTGGAGGAGGCGGTCACCACATTGAAGGCTGCTGCTGACATGTGGCAAGGTGACACCGCGGACACACAGCAGATGGTTCACCGCATAGGTGACACACATGAAAAAGAGAAGACTAATGTCAAAAAATTAAATGAACAAAGGAGTCAACTTAGTGCTGAGAAAAGTGAAAAACAGACGGAAAGAATGTGTGAAGTTGAAAAAAGTAGTTCTTTAACAGCTGCCAGTGACAGTTGCACAACAAGCACTAATTATCGCAGTGAGGTAGGGGAGGAAAAAGCACTTGCGCAGAAGTTCTTAACACCAGTTAAGCTAGGCTTAAAAAGTGCTTCATTTGCAGAGTATGAGGAGTCAATACGGCAGCAGGAGTCGAAAGCACATTCTCTTTCTCCATACTCTGGATATCAGCATGTAGCACGGCCAATTTTCAGATCAGCTGACAATCAGGATCTCTTGCACCCAGCCACTGGGAAAGGCACTTATATTCCAGTCAAGTCTCACTCTTTTCATGGAGAAAATGAAGAACATTTTCTGAAACCACAAGAACGCCCATATCCAGCCCCTTCTAGGTATTTTGAACAGGCTCTAAAGAAATATTATTCGGATAAAACTGTGTCTGGTTCTTATAGTCCAGGACAGTATTCTCAGCGTTATGTGACCCATATCAAAGATCTCCAACCTCCGAGAGGAGAAAGAGCAAATGTAACAGACTCGCAGGGACCTCTTCATAAGAGTACTAGTTTAAACTTGTCTTCTCTGGCTTTAGACTCTGTAGATCGTAGCTCGCCTGAATTGGGAGACGCAGCCCCTGCCCATGAACCAGAGCATCCTCACAGTGACCCTGTAAAGACTGATGAACAACTGGGCAGCACAGAAACAAAACCTTCTGAGCACACAGGAATTGACACAGAATCCAAGAGAGAAGCATTTAAAGAAAACTGGAAAAAACAGCAAAACTTACTCAATCGTAGTTTCAAAAAATATTTGCAAGCCAGGTATTTACACAGTCAGGCAGACTCAACTGAAAAACCTAACTCTACTAAGAGCACAGACTCTGTTAAATCAGATTTATCTTCTGTGATTGAGCAAAAACTGTCTCGTGGAGAGAGTTCAGACAAAATGGATGTCTCTTCTCCACCACAACAACATTTAAAAGAAACCATGGACCCTTTTGAACAACAGGAACCCTTAGATCTTTCTAGTCACAAGTCTTTGAGTGTGGAAAGTGAAGGTGACAATGATAGTTCGAAAGAGAGCCAGGAGTCCTCAGATAGACCTGGGAGTGGGAGAGGACGACGGCGCTTGGTGCGTCAAGATGAAGTAGAGGAGGAGGCAGCAGGGGAACTGGCATCACAATCACAACATCAACAGCGTTTAAATTACCCTCGCAGTATGAGCATTGATGACAAGGACTCTCCACCTCCTGAAAGCACTGAGTCTGAGGAAAAAGGGAGTGAACCACGTCACCGCAGCATGAGTATAGATGAAAAGAAGGACTCTCCGCCACACTCACCTCCCAGACAAATGAGTGTTGATGAAAAGCATGATGTATTTCCTCGTAGCATGAGCATAGACTCTGAAGATGGCGGCCTGCAGCTGCCACCAGCTCAAATAAAAACTGAATATCCACTAGAACTGAACTCATATCAAAACATTCTAGACTGGCAAATGAGGGCTTTTTACTCTTCTTTTATTAATGCCCCTCATACAGGACCCAAGCCAAGGAGATATTCGGAGCATGGGACGAGTTATACAGATGCACCTATTTGTGATCGTAGACGTATGATTCATGGTCGATGTATTGACCTTGATGATGCAGGACACCCTCAGTTACTGGAACCTTATCCACCAGCCCCACCCAGTCCACCACCACAGAGCAACAGAGGGGAGTCCTCGGTTACTCGGAGGGAGGGAGCCAGTAAAAGAATATCTGCAGGGGTGCCCTCCATAAAAATTACCCCACCTGAATTAAATGAGCCAGGCCGCACCCCTGTGATTACCCTTGACCCCCCTCCTTTCTCCCCCTTCAGCCCTGGTGTAATGAGTCCCCATTTTCCCCAGTCAGCACCCCCAGCTCTGCAGGACAGTAGCATGTTCTTTTGTTTCCCACCTCCGTCTAACCTAGCTAATTATTGCCCACCCAGCCTAGCTGAGATGGTAGAAAAACAGAGAGCAGAAATGACTGATAAAGAGAAGGAGATTGGTTATCTTTGCCCATTGTGTGGCCAAGGTTTTTCTGGATATGACAACCTGGCCAAACACATGGCCAAACATTTACCAACAGAGACTGTGAGGTCGGTGAAAATGGGCGTGGAGAGCAAGTTGCATTATTGTAAAGTTTGTAATCGTGCATTTTCACGAAGTGATATGTTGACACGTCACATGCGCCTCCACACTGGAATCAAGCCATATGAGTGCAAAGTGTGTGGCCAGGTATTCAGTCGGAGTGACCACTTAAATACACATCAACGCACACATACTGGAGAGAAACCGTACAAATGCCCACAGTGCCCTTATGCAGCTTGTCGCCGAGACATGATCACCCGCCACATGCGCATACATCGCAAGCATCCTAGAGGAGGCAAACTTTCGTCTTCTAACAGTAGTTCCCTTTCTCAGGGCTCCTTATCTGTGGACTCTGCTCGATCTCCATCTCAAGGCAGCAGCACAGACTCTCCTGAGGCAGCAGGGCTAAGTCCAAGTCCAGATAGGTCAGAGAGCATCAGTAAGCCACGGATGCCCTCAGGGTCCTCTTTAACCAGTCTGGATAGTTTAGATTCTGATGGGAAGAGCCGTCACTTGTCATTAACAAGCACAGAGAGCATGGAGTATCACAGTCCACATGCATTGCACCAATGGTCCTCTGCCAGTGTGGAGAGCACTGAATCTCATGGTAACGTCCCTCTTTCCAGGGGATGGTCTTCTGTTTCCTCAGAAGGGGTTGAACTTTTAACACCTCGAGAAAGACTACGCAAGTGGTCCTCAGCCAGCACAGAAAGTATGGAGTCTTCTCCATTCAGTCCAGTGCGGCCTACAGGTGGACACAAATTTAGCCGTTGGTCAGTCACAAGCTCAGGAAGTAAAGACCTTGACGATTCCTCAGACACACTGCAAACCTCTCTCACTAGTGCTGGAAGTGTTTCTTCAGATCCTGATGTGAAAAAGTTGTGGAATTTATCTGTGACTAGTCTAGACGATCCTTTAACTTAATGAAAGTTGGTGTTTATAAACCAATCTTAATATTTTTCATTAGTCAGGTTTTTAAAAAGGTGAAATTGGAGAATGATTTTATTTCACAAAGCTGCAAGCATTTCTCATTGTTTTTTTTCGAAAGTGCTTTGTAGTATATCTGCATTGTACAAATGAGTTGGAGAAAAGAGTGGCAGAAGGTCTACAGTCTGGAACTGCCAGTACTGTCTTGTGCAGGGTGGAAGTTAATTGTGTGGCAGGGCCACTGATTTGTAGAAGTGACTATTTTTTCCTTTGTAAAGTCACATTCTTCAAACTTGTTGTAACTTGATGACTTTTATTACCATAGTTGATAGTATTTTTACTGATTTTCCTCAGTTATAGAAGTTTATAACTGTCTTCTTGTTCTTATTGAGATCTTAATTTATATATATATATATGATGTAAACTTATATATTTGGAATATAAATAGAATATCGTTTTAACCTATTCATGGGAACCTTCTCTACATAACATCACAATTTACTAGTGTTTATGGTTTTTTCTTCTCCAAACAATTTTGCCTGTATATTTTGTTACATCTCTTCTGAGGGCTCTAGTCATATGTTGGTTCACTCCTGTATTATATATATTTCTGTTGTAGTGCTAGAAGAAAAATATTGAGATTAGTTAATAAGTCATATGATACCTTTATGCTAAGGTTGCATCAGTCAGAGCAGTGGTTATATTCTTTTGCCACTAGTGTTATTTAACTCTAAGGCTGTGTTCAGATTAAAAGTTATCGGTCCAGCAGGATCGAGCTATCTTTGCGAGAGTCCTTGCTTAAGTGCATTCAATGTCATCAACTTAATTGTCTGGCACACCCCCTCCAGAAGCTACGAAAGATATTTACCCCCTAGCTTCTGAAGGGGGCAGACCAGACAATTAAGCTCATTACAATGAGTGTACTTAAGCAAGAACCCTTGAAGAGATAGATCCATCTTGCTATACTGATAACTTTTAATCTGAGCACAGCCTACTAACTGCTTCTACCTTAAAGTAAAAGAACAAGTTTTAATAACAAAAAATAAACTCAAATAGTGTGACTAAGTGTTCAGTAGAGGCTTAGGTCTTATAACTTACCATGTGTCATCACCATGTTATAAGAGTCTCTTGTAGAACAAGTGAAATGTGTTGATAATGGTTTTAAAGATAAGTTGATAGGTTGCCCATTTCTTTCAGTTTTCAAACTTGTGCTCCAAATTGATTTCTGGAATTTTTTTCTACAAACATCGCATGTTTAAATAAGACCTACTAATTGGATTAGTGTCTGTTAGCATTCATTTACAAGTCTCTGAATCTGTGAAGTTAATATTTTTATGTGAAACAATTTTGTTTTGAGCAAAAGCATCATGTTGAACATGTGCTTCATTGATATATTACGCTTTTGTATTATATCTTATTGAGCAATATACTAGTAACTAACTTCTAGTAAAATGATTGATCAAAATTAAGCAATGCACACTTAGGCCCAGATTAATGAATTTGTACTGAAATCTTGTATTGTAAGTACTTTGAATTTTTATGTGAACAAAGGGATCTACCGTCATAATTTTACAACCTGACATCCATCAGATAGCTGTCTATCCAGAGTCTTAGTGATACTGTTCAAATTAACTTCTTTCCACTCTCAATGCCATTAAACAGAGTCTATTTATGTCTGTTTGCAGAACATTGAGGTGTGTATGAATATATTTACTACTTAGTTGACCTAAGTCGGTTACCTCAGATTATTGATCTCCATTAAGCTGAGCTTATCAATTATGGAATATTGGTTATTGAACTGCAGAGTACTGAAACTGTAACAGTTGATGTAAATTATAGTGTTTTGTGTTCATCCAAATCCCTTAGACCGAGTAATCAGTAACCTTATGTACAGAAATTGAGCATGTATTGAACGATTAAGCCAGGTAATAGTAATTGTTAATATGAATTACTTAATATGTAACAGAGTCTTGTCAGCCAAATTAGAGCATAATATTTATGACATTTACACAGAAATCATTTTACTACAGTTTATAACTGGTTAGTTTAAAGGCAATGGTTCAGATTAGTAGCCTGTGTTAGAACATATCCAGTGTAAAGCTTTGCAAAAGATTTGAAAAATTCTCCCATGATTGGGGAGATGGCACAGTCTTAAGAAGGGTGGGTGCACATTCTCAGAAATTTATATTCCACATCTTTTTCAAACCACAACCATGTTTTCCCCAAATATGTGATTTTTAACATAATTTGCCCCTCCTTAAAGATATTGTTAGCCCTTGCCAAAAACTCCTTATTTACTGCCTTAAATTCATTCTTTTGGATAACAGGTAAATCTTCAGTGTTCATTGACTTAATTAATTAACATTTACATGCATGTAATCTTTCTGGTGACGTCATAATTGCAATTTTGGGGTAGAAATTGAAAAATTGGTTTCACAAATTTCTCCCTTACCTGAGCACCCACAAACACCTTTTTATCGCCAATTTAACGACACCATTTAGCAGTCTGAAACCATGCCCACGATTTTTTTAAAAAGCTTAAGTTCAGGTTTTATCGTTGAAAAATCAAAATAATGCCTTTGTTTAATAAAAATCTGTAATTAAGGGCTCATAACTTCATAACACACATTTAAAACCAAAATGACAGCACGTGACTGTAGCCCATTGACTTGTGGTCAACTATGCCAATTTTCCTAATAAAATCTTGTTCAGGGATGAAGTTAAGCCCCATGCCAATTGCTATCTTACCTCAAATTAGAAAGGTGTTAAATTGACGATAATAGCTTTGAGTTGCCTATGCTTATATATTGCAAGGAGAAAAAAATATTTTCGAGGGGATTTTTATTGTTTTAAATCAGCAAAAAGATGGACACATTTAGAATAATTAGATGTCAGAAAAACCATTTTCGGTATCTGGATGATATTAAAGACATGCAATACCCTTAATAACTTCTTTCACTTACTGTTGCTGCCCCTAAATGTGCCACTTTGCTGTGAGGTGATGCAGTACAATAGCTTAACATATTAGTAAATTTTGACCACTTTTTTTGTAATGAAAGCATATGAACATGCCTGCATAAGAAGTTTATCATATCTAACACTTCTTCTAAAGATATGTACCCTACCTTAGTAAGACTGCACCCCCTCCCTACCCCACCCCTCCACCACCACCATTACCAGGGAACCATAGATCCAGTTCTTTAGACATTGGAAAAAAATATGCTTTTTACATTATTACATACTATAAATATGTGTTCAGTATTTCTTGTGTTTTGCACATTCTGGATTCACAGATTGCAATTGGTGAATAGAACAAACTTTTGAGTGGATTTTCACTTGATTTTAAATTATTTTTACTGAACTCAAGTTCAAAATATTTTTCTTTTAATTTTGAAAGGTGGTTATGGGCTGTAAACCAAGTATCATGTGAGTTATTTCTGAGAAGCATTTTAGTAGTGATGGCGCTTTTCTCAGAAAAGCAGATAGAAAGTAGGAGTTTGTTAACCAGATTGTCATTTTTTTCCTGAGTGTGGTTTGAGGTGATTCACATTTAAGGGAGGTGTGATTAGCATGATTATTTTGAAAGAACACCGGATCTGTGATAAAATATTCCTAGATGTTTTGCTGTTTTAGAAACAAGATTTTTAATCACAATTTGCTGCAGCAATGGTTCGGTTATAATGATGAAAGGCATGCCAATAGAACCTCCTTCCTTTGTCCATTCACAAAATAATGCCATTTATTTTAGTGTATTTAGTGCCCTTAATATTCCCTACCCTCATTCTGTCTAAAGGTTGTATCATCCCCCCCCCCCCCAACTTTGTTCAAGTGCGTGAAATTTGGCTGTATAGACAGAGAACATCTTTTGCACCATACACTATGTACAGCATATGCTGGGCAATGCTTTACACTGCCATCTGTCTGGGTGCCACACATTGAAGTCAGTCTGTTCACTTACACCAGCTGTAACTAGAAGAAACTGACTTAAATGAAACTACAATGTCAATATAGTATTGGCTATACACATATTCCTTTAAAATAGCGTCACTTGCACATTGTACACATGTATCCATGCGATTGCATATCTGTAATTATTGGAGTGAATTCCACATATTTATTATTGAAGCCCGAAGTAATAACTGGTACGCTAGGCTCTGTTGCTAGTTTGTGAGGCATTTGACTGTGATTGTATGGTTTGTCTTGTGAGAATTAGTGATACAGATTGATGTTCCACGTTCACTGAGAAAAAAAACTTTTTGCAGGAACAAATAACACTGTATATATATTTATTATGTCAATTAATGTGACTGTTTCTAGAATTATATATATATATATATATATTATATATATATATATATATATTATTGTATAATGACTTAAAGTGTATTTAGTGCATGTGTCAAAAGGTGTATATAAATTTTAAAAAGGTATATGTAAACTACACAACATTATTGTATTTTCATCTTACTTGATATTTATAAGTACAGTGGTGTGCGTCTGTAAAGTACATATGTATATATCGTACATATATATATAAATATTGTAATTTGTTTCATATGGTTTGCATAATTAAGTTGTTATATGCAGGCAAACTTGTGTAAGGTCTAGCCTCATTTTCTATTACGTTACCTCTTTTTGTGTTTTTTTTTTCAAACAGACCAAAGATATGGTTTTTGTCTTGAGGACTTTGAGTACGTTCAGAATTAGGGGCAAATTTAAAGCATTTTTATGTATTGAGCAATAAAATTGGCTACTTGTGCAAACGTGGTATGTTATAAATATATTGGAAATGTTTTAAGTCTATGTGATTTAAGAACCTTGAATTTTAAGTTTGATATTTTAATTCTATCAAATATAACCAAGGTATACCCAGAAAAAATATCCCCAGTTATCCACTTAATTTGCTATTTTCCTTGACGATTTTGTATGCTGGGCCGCTCCCCCCCCCCCTCCACACACACACACACACACACACACACACACACACACACACACACACACACAAGAAGATGGATTTCTTTACTGAAAGTGCATTTTTCATTATTCTGAAACCGAAATATCTGTTTTCCCCTAAATATCTGAGGGGAAATCACCTCATTACATCCAAACCTTATGTATCTGAAACCTTCCGTTGAGTGTACCACAGAGAACATACTAAAATTTACTCAGGCAATTTGGTATGTTTATTATATATCAATGCATGGTCAATGTTATTTTCAGAATTATAATTTCGAAAAATAATCGCCATCAGTTTAGATCCTTTTTATGAGCTCATGTCTTTCCTGTATTATCGCAAGCCTTTGATTTTGCGTTGCAATACATAAGTCTAACACCCCATTTCCATAGATTAGATCGACCTACTTTAGATCGACCTAACTCCCTGGGGGTTCACGCTAAATAGCTGTCAGCCGGGCGGACACGAAAGTTAATTACCCCATTACAGCTTGTAGTAGGCGGGACGGACATTTAAGTCGGATTATCTGAAAATAATCTAGTGAGACTCCCCGCGGGGATAGATCGATCTAAAATCTATGGGAATAGAGCCTATTATAATACGTCAGTCAAATGTAGGCTAATCCAGTTAGGAAACAAGAGGCTGGTTTTACAAAACTGCTTCAGCCCGTAAATTTTAATATAATTATTTGGCCTGTGTCCGTTTAAGGTTAATCCTTGGTAGTAAAGTACTTGTTCGCATTGGGCTGTACCATTGACAATATTTGCGGGTATTTCATGTAACTGGTCCACTACTGATTGAAGTAGACCAAACTTTTGGTATTTAGACAAATTTTGGGGGCTTGGGTTTTCATACTGTGAAACGGTCCCTGGTTCTTGTAGCAAGCGAATAAGATGAAAGAGAGACTTCCCAAGTCGTTCTTTTTTATATAGGACTTTTCCCAATAGACAGTTCTTTTCATTATCAATGTCAATCATTCAAGAATAATATGTCAAAAGAGGACGAGTTCAAAATTTCTATTGTTCTTTATTTATTTATTTATGATTTTTATGCTGTCAAGTAATTGGGCTTTGTTATAAAAATCACTCCAAGCCAAATGACATTGAAAAGTATTTTGGGGATACTCACAGATGTGTTTCGATGTCAATCTGAAATCTTCCGTCTTCACTTACGTCTCGAGCATCGTTCGTGTTTTAGTATTCGAGAACAGTTGTTTTTGCCCCTAAATGTCGCGCCTGCGGCACTTTCTGATGAACTTCTTTCAACTTCAACGTATAAAGCTATTTCATTCAAATCTAATTTTAACACTACCTTGACAGTACTTGCATATTATTCTACGAAATGCTTGACAGGAAATCTTTCTTAGAATTATTATTATAATTGTAGAAGCTGCTACTGATTTCGCACGCAGAATTCAGTTTTCATAGAAAATTGCCATCCCCTGCTTACTCTATATAGAAGGTAATCTGGCGAAAACAGAAATATCTTATACATAAGTCAGGCTTAGATGAAGAGAACGCAAATGCTTTAATGATGGTTGTAGCTTCCTCTCTGTCTCTGCTTGCTCTCATCATTGAGAGTACGGTAACATACTGATGAACTGTGTGTGTGTGTGTGTGTGTGGGGGGGGGGGGGGGGGGGCCCTAGGGGCAGGGGGGGCAATTATACCTTTNCGATAAAACCATTGACATATTAAAAGTTCTTGATGGCGATATTACCAGCTAGGGCAATGACTGGCGAGAAGGAGAAAATGCCTTTTTTTCTCTAGGAGCAAAATCTCGGATAGGATACCTTTAATCCTTTTATTTCTGATGTATCTGCTAACTCCACTATAAACTATTACATCTTTAATTTGGTCAGGATCATGTTGTTGTTATTAATTATGTGCTTTATAGGTTAAATGAGAAATTTATGTTTGCTTATCAATATTAAAAATTCATATAGACATGACATGTTCCATCGGGAGAAAAGTAAAACATAAACATTTCTTTGACAGTTTGACTAGTAATTTCATACAGCTGCGTTGTGGAGATTGATAGAATAAATATTTTGTGAAAACGGTGCTTATTATTTTTTGTTTTGTTTTAACGTACATTTTATATCCTATGGTAAAATAAGTTTATTACAAAATGTTGGTAACTTTTTTAGTATACATGTAGTATCTTACCTTTTCTTCTACCTTTTCTTCTGCGCTCTGACTTGGGGTCTGCGGTCTTGCCAACTGTGCTACGGAATGGTTAATTTTATTTATTTATTTTTCTTTTTGCAATATAGGTTAACCTAATTTGTTGCAAAAGGTANGTTCTTGATAGCGATATTACCGGGTAGGGCAATGACTGGCGAGAAGGAGAAAATGCCTTTTTTCTCTAGGAGCAAAATCTCGGATAGGATACCTTTAATCCTTTTATTTCTAATAAATTTCTAACTCCACAATAAACTATTACATCTTTGATTTGGTCAGGATCATGTTGTTGTTATTAATTATGTGCTTTATAGGTTAAATGAGAAATTTGTGTTTGCTTATCAATATTAAAAATTCATATAGACATGACATGTTCCATCGGGAGAAAAGTAAAACATAAACATTTCTTTGACAGTTTGACTTGTAATTTCATACAACTGCGTTGTGGAGATTGATAGAATAAATATTTTGTGAAAACGGTGCTTATTATTTTTTGTTTTGTTTTAACGTACATTTTATATCCTATGGTAAAATAAGTTTATTACAAAATGTTGGTAACTTTTTTAGTATACATGTAGTATCTTACCTTTTCTTCTACCTTTTCTTCTGCGCTCTGACTTGGGGTCTGCAGTCTTGCCAACTGTGCTACGGAATGGTTAATTTTATTTATTTATTTTTCTTTTTGCAATATAGTTTAACCTAATTTGTTGCAAAAGGTAGATAATCTAACTTGTTTGGTTGCAAGGACATCCCGACTCCTACGACCTTCTGCTTCAGAGTCAAGCGCTACCACCTCCTCAAAATTATGACAGTAATAATATACTTTCATCACTTTTTCAGTAATTTCTAGGCACCTGTCCCAGGAATCGAATCGAAACCACAAACTGCGAACTGCCAAAAGCGAGACAGTTATCCACAAGCACACATATTTTATCACAAATACGTTTTGAAAACTTTTCGTATTACATTTATCTTGTCGCAATTTATCAGCCATGGCAACCAAGCAGTCCGATTATTTAAACCTCATTTTCGGACGCCTACATCCCAGGTGACGATTCTTTTGGAATTACCTACGCTGAATTTGTCAAGGTCTTAGTCTGTTTATTTTAATGATGAATTGTAGGAGTATTTATTTCATTTTATATTAAACTGGGTTATGAACGTGTTTCCGATATTTTTTCCAAAAAATGCTAACACTACTTTTAAAAGGTCTCTCAAGATACAAAGGCATTTTTCTTATTGATTAAGTTTCAGTATGTCATCTCATAACTTAATCTCTTAATTTAATGTCGCTCACAGTCAATGTTTTTTCTTTATTTTATTTGTTGCTTGATTTTTGAAAATCATAACCGTTCTAAAGAATTTAAAACTCTGTCTCCAGTATGGTATTCTCGAATTTCACTAATTAATTCAACTTGAGATAAGAATCGAAAACTTTAATTTTTCTATAGACATGTGCTTTTTACGCACACCATATAATTTATGTTTTTTTCAACGGGCCTTTCAACACGCTTGTTTATTAGAGTGATTTCTTGTAAAAAAAAAGTGGATAATTTTAAAAGCACATATATAATTGTCAGAAGTCTTTATAAGCACATCATAGTACAACTTAGACACGTACATCATACCATGGGAATGTCACCAACCTGACCAACATCCTCAGTGTTTAATCACAGACCCTGAGACCCGCGCCCACTCCCCATAAGATCCACATCCTGTTGATTTGGCAGCGCACCTGTTCAGGTCTCCGTTCCTCTGTGTATAAATACTGCTCCAGAATACAGGATTCTTCAGTCGTTGACTCCAGTGTACCAAAGACAACAATGAAGCTCCTGGTCTTCTGTCTTCTTGCTGTTGGTAAGTACACGGTACATTTTAATTAAAAGTTTCAAATGCGATTTTCACCCTTGCTGATTCCATGCTAGGGCGTGGTAGTACCTGATTTCATGACAGTCTTCCCATCTGATGTCGGCTTGAACTAATATCGTTTATCATTTTGCTGTCGTGGAATCACTGTGAGCATTTAGAAAAATTAATCGTGCCAGATTACATGACTTCAGCACTTTGGATCGATTGCCTTTTTTACCGTCTAGTAGCATCTTATATGCAGATTGTCAAAACTTGTCCACATGAAAAATAATACAGTTTCCTTCATCCAAATATCGTGTTCATTTTTTCTTTTAATTTTAAATTAAGTTTTTAGAGTAAAATTTTCCTTCTTATATAGCTGTGACCGCCAGACCCGGTTGGCACATCAAGCCAGAGGGTTCGGGGGATGATAAGGACGATGACAAGTGCAAGCAACTGAAATCTTTGGACTGCGCCCAAGTCATTGCGCCGTGGAACAAAGTCCAGAAGTTGTGTGACGTGCAAGGAAACACGTACGCTAACAGGTATGTCTCTTATGTGGTTATGGAATTTGTTAGACCAGCAGACAGCGGTTAAATAATGGCGAGGCAACCACCCTCTCGAGGGAGCTACATGCCACTTCCTTTGGGCAAGGATTAATAAATTTCCTTGCCTGGAATCTATGTATTCGTAACATAAATCCAGTAATTGCCTTTTTTACCCAGTCCAGTAAGGTTGTTGTCATAATAACAGCAGAACTTTTAATTAATTAAGAAGAATGCTACCGACATTAACTGCAGCGTGCTAATTAAAAATGCAACAAAAGTATGAGAATAAAATTGGGGCTTTTGTTGAAGTCCATTTTCCTATTACAAACTTAATTTTTGCATAATTTGATTTTTTTTAATTTTAAAAGATGTCCCGCAATTGTGAGCTTTTTTTCCTCTCAATGACATAAGTGTAAATATGCTCGTTACACAAAACAACATTAGCCTCACAAAGGTAACACCCATTATATTCAGCGTACACCATAAGCTGCTGCTTCAGCAAACAATGCTGGTACTTCACTAATGTGCGCTGAGCTTGGTTTGTACTTATAAACAGCTGATTTTCTGATTTTTTCAGGTGCGAGTTCTTCAAGGCGCACTGCGACAACTCTGACCTGAAGTTGACACATTGCGCCAGCCCAGACGAACTGAGGCCAGAGGAGCTGATAAATAAACCTGATGTGGAGGGTTCAGGTGAACCAGAAAAACCAGACAAATGTGAAGAGATCAAAGACATGGACTGCTCTGTTATCGCACACTGGAACCACAGAGGAACCTTCTGTGACAGTGAGGGCAACAAATACGACAACAGGTGCGTGCGATGACCAATTCCTTGTAATTGTTTATAAATCTATCAATTGAATTATCTCTACATCCATGTGCCTATTTTTATTTTCTTTCTCTCTCTTTCCTTTATTTCTATTCCTGTTTATTAATCAATTTATTCATCTGCTTATATTTTTGTATATTAATTTATGTCACTTTATCCATTTGCTGTGTTTTCGTGGTTACAACAATAGTTTGTTCATTTCTTGGCACCGTTTACTTCTTTTGTTCGACTAACTTTCATGATGGATGTATATATGAATGAAGAGACCTTAGATGTTTCATATCAATATTAGGAATGAAAGTAGCGAACAGTAATGGTTTTCTTACGTCGCTTTTTCCTTTTCGCTTCTTTACAGATGCGAATTTGAAAAGGCCCGCTGCGCCAAACCTGAACTTACCCCCAAGAGGTGCCGGCTGGATACCCGTGCTCGCCCAGAAGACGCCGGACGTCCAGAGCACGCTCAAGGCCAGGTAGAGAAGCAGGACAAACCAGAGCAAGCTCAAGGCCGCCCAGAGCACGCCGGACGCCCAGAGCATGCTCAAGCTCAGAAAGAGAAGCAGGATAAACCAGAGCAAGCTCAAGGCCGCCCAGAGCACGCTCAAGCTCAGAAAGAGAAGCGGGCCCAACCAGAAAACCTGGACATAGCTCAAGGCCGCCCAGAAGACGCCGGACGCCCAGAGCACGCTCAAGGCCAGGTAGAGAAGCAGGACAAACCAGAGCAAGCTCAAGGCCGCCCAGAACACGCCGGACGCCCAGAGCATGCTCAAGCTCAGAAAGAGAAGCAGGATAAACCAGAGCAAGCTCAAGGCCGCCCAGAGCACGCTCAAGCTCAGAAAGAGAAGCGGGCCCAACCAGAAAACCTGGACATAGCTCAAGGCCGCCCAGAAGACGCNCTTAAAATCAGTTATAGTTTGTTCTGTACAATAAAAATTCGTAAAACTGGCAAAATAAAACGTAACTGGGACACGTACTAGTATTTGCCTTGTAATTTTATTTTAATATATATTCATTTTTCATAAAGTGTGGCAATCATCCATGAAAGGGGAGCAGTCTTTGGTAGATCAACCCTAAGAGAAAAATTAGCCTGATTATTGTTGCATTTAGTAATACATTTGATTTTTTTCTGTAGTCAACAACATTATTTTGTAAATAATTGACAGAAATTGCGTTTAGGATTGCAAATTTTGTGCTTCAAAAGTAAAAGAGGTGCAAAATCTTTATGTAATTTTAATTACGAAATTAAAAATTCGCAAGGAGGCTAAGTTTAAGACGTTTGTGTATCAAAAGGTTCCAAAGACCACCACACTCCATTTGCTTTATTTGATAGCAAATTGTTTGCCTATTTCCCCGTAAGTAAATACCACTCTTCAGACGGATATTTTTTTCGAAAAGTCTTGTGCATTGTTTTATTTCCCCTGCTTTATGTAAAGAATAAGAATAATCGGTAGATTCTGTTGTTTTTCATTTTAAACGAATAGTTATCGTCTTTGGTAGATCGGATACAATCAGATTTTTCGCTAAACCAGAATAAACCAAAAACTCATGTCACGTTGAGAAAATTTTTTTGTGAAAAAACGATTTAATTATATCTTGAAAATTAGGGCATGATTACCCTCTACCAGGATTGTAGATTACTTATGTGCATGATTACAGGATAGGGCATGATAACAACCCACCCCCATACAATTCGGGGCCGTAGCGATAGTCCGAAGGTTCAATAGTCCGAAGGTTCATTGGTCCGAATGTTCACTATAGAACCTTCGGACCAATGAACCCTTGATTAAAAAATCGATGAAAATGTAACCACTTTTCAGACCAATGAACCTTCGGACCAATGAACCTTCGGACTATCGAGACGCCCCCTACAATTCTTGTGTGCTCACACACGCTGTGATGACCACATAACTTTGGCAAAACAAAACGAAACAAATCATACGTCTACATTTACGGATTTAGGGGGTCAGGAAGGTCCTGACCCCCCTCCCCCCTTTTCGATTTCTGGTCCCCTCTTGAAATTAGAATTTTGATTATCATAGTTCGAAACCGAACCAAATGGNTTCACCTTAACAGTAGGGATGCCTGTGTCAAAGAAGTAAAACATTAACTCTGTTCACAATCTCTTGTGGTTTTGTCACCAACCACCAATACACCCTACTGTATCAGCACAATATTCTATGTATTAAACTGTAATCAACTGAACTCAACATTTGACACAACACTGACATTATCCAATATTATACACAAAATGGGGAATACAGAAGACCTGAAAGGCCCATTTCCCCATTTCCATGCATAGCAGAGTTTACATCCCTTCTTTATAATTTTGTTTAATAGGGACATAAGATGATGGGCATGAAGAGATCCATAAATATTTGATGTCGATATGGACAATTTTTGCAGTCAAGATAATAAATGGATAAACGATTATATATATATATTTTTTCAATTACAACAACTGGGTTAATTGTTATCTAGCATGTTGAACTAATATTTTATTTCTAAAACAGAAACTGGATTTCTTTAAGTACATCTACTGCCACATCCACGCAGACTGATAGTTGGAAGCCTAGTCCCACAGACTATGGTAAAAGATGATGTTGAAGCAGATCCTCATAAAGGCAGTTAAGCAACTTGTGTACTCCACCAAAACACAGATCCGCACACCCTCACATGTAACTGGTAATGAGTGACATATTTATGTGGGAAATGATTAAGGATATTTGAGAAGCTTTCCCATCATACTGCCTTGAACAAAATCAAGTGGTACAAACTAAGGTGACATATATGAACATGAATGGTGTAACAAAGTTAGAAAAATATTTAAAGCTGTCTTTATTGCTTATCTGAATATACATTAAATATCCTTACACTTGCCTTCAAATTCAGTGATGTATAACAATGATGTATAATGAGTGCTTTTTATCAAGTTTAAGACAGTTACATATGGTAATACTGACTGCAGTTTGGAACTATAAAGTTTGACCCCAAAAAAGAAAAAAAAACATTTAAAAAAACCTAAATAACTTCTAGTCCTCTTGAATCTTTAAGTGACAAGTGCTACAGGTACAGTGTATTGCTTGTTATTAGGGACTTTAACAAAATTTTGATTTGGCACTGCTGCACCCTAATCTATTTTACGAGAAGACTGAAAGGAATGACAAATGTGAATTTGAAAATAGGAAGCTCCCTGGAATTCAAGTAACAAGCAAACATAGAATCAACAACAATTTACTGTAATTTTACATGAAATATTGGTGTAATTATATTTTTCTAAATGGAATGTTTAAGTCATAGCCAACCCAACCTGTTGAATTTTCCACAACAATGATAAATTAACAGCATAAAATAGTAAGTTGGTAAACTTTTAGTTTTTTTTCTTCTGAATATTGTAAACAATAATGGTATTAAGATCTGTGCATTCTGGATATAAGTGACAAATCAATATCAAAAATATTACCAAAAAAAAGTTGAAGTATGGGGTGTTTTGTGACACTCTCAGTTAAAACTTCTCTGAAATAGTGAAAGATTAAAAATTATATAACTGCCTGTTGTTTAAGAAAATAAAATATACTGAATTTGATGTATGGTTGAGTTAAAATAAAATTATTATCTGGAACTTAGAAAATTGTATTCATCAAGTTATAGGGACAACAATAACAAAATCCCAATACAAATTAAGACAATATATAAAGCTATTTGTGCTTTCTTTTTAGTGTGCAAAAAGTTCACAGCATAATTTTCAAAGTACATCAGTGGAGATTAAAGAGGAGCTTTTGATTAACTCCGGAAAATGCGAGCACTTAAGGCACACAACTGGGTGGGGTGGGATGAGTTGGGGTGGGGGTAGGGTGAGGTGCCAGTGAGGCATAAGTACAACCCAAATATCCATATTTTAAGGCTTCATCCCTTATCGATACTTAAACTATGTATAAAGTGTGTATGGTAATTACTTGATCTTTTCAATGGGCAAAAATTATACATCTGTATATCATTTGTGGTGCTCTTACTGCATAAAATTAGAATTCAAGAGTAGCCCGTTTTGTAATTTTATTACTACCACTCAATACGAATGTTCTAATTTTAAGAAATTTTGACTTAAAAAATACAGTAACTGTAAACTTCACAATTTTCCCCCTTTGAAATCTAGTAAATACCATTATTAAAACAGTACCAGAACAGAGAAGATCACCAAGTTGTGATGTTAAATGTACCATTTAAAGGCAATNTACAATAAAATATACTGAATTTGATGTATGGTTGAGTTAAAATAAAATTATTATCTGGAACTTAGAAAATTGTATTCATCAAGTTATAGGGACAACAATAACAAAATCCCAATACAAATTAAGACAATATATAAAGCTATTTGTGCTTTCTTTTTAGTGTGCAAAAAGTTCACAGCATAATTTTCAAAGTACATCAGTGGAGATTAAAGAGGAGCTTTTGATTAACTCCGGAAAATGCGAGCACTTAAGGCACATAACTGGGTGGGGTGGGATGAGTTGGGGTGGGGGGTAGGGTGAGGTGCCAGTGAGGCATAAGTACACCCAACACCCAAATATCCATATTTTGAGGCTTCACCCCTTATTGATACTTAAACTATGTATAAAGTGTGTATGGTAATTACTTGATCTTTTCAATGGGCAAAAATTATACATCTGTATACCATTTGTGGTGCTCTTACTGCATAAAATTAGAATTCAATAGTAGCCATAAAATTAGAATTAAAGAGTAGCCCGTTTTGTAATTTTATTACTACCACTCAATACGAATGTTCTAATTTTAAGAAATTTTGACTTAAAAAATACAGTAACTGTAAACTTCACAATTTTCCCCCATTGAAATCTAGTAAATACCATTTTTAAAACAGTACCAGAACAGAGAAGATCACCAAGTTGTGAGGTTAAATGTACCATTTAAAGGCAATACACCATCTTTCAGTGTCCTTGTCTTATTTGCAGTTACTAAATAAGTACAAATATTTAATATCATTCAAAATGTGAGCACTTGAAATAATTGCACTGTTGTGACTGGTGAAAATAAGTTCTGCCAAAAGATTGCATTATGCCATTAGATTTATACTTAGTCCATTTTACGTGCTTCAATATTTTTAAAAACCAGTATTTCAAAATCAAAAATACTATCATAACCCACAGTGCACCAATATCAATGTCATTCTCAAATTCTTTGCATTATTTTCCCATTATTTTCCTAAAAATGCTTACATAAATACATCAAAGATCATGAACAAAGATCATCCATCCAGTGCCCAAATATCATTTTTGAAAATCAGATCTGAAAGATGCTGATAATGATTCCAGAGTATATATGTATTTGAAAGGATCACAACTCTTCATATGAGATTCCAAATTTCACAATAAATGCATTGTAAACAACACACAGAAATATCATAGTTTTCATTTATCACCAAAATGACAGGTATCACAAATCTGAAATCTGTGCTAGCCATTAGACCATGTGGACCTTCATAGAGGGCTACCCTCTGTATTAATCCCTTAAGAGATCGCATTCTCTTAAGAAATTATTACCAAAACCACATTTTAAAAATTGAATGTTAGAATGGATTCATTAACCATTGAAGAAAATCTGTTTTATTACACTTTTTCTACCAAAATGAAGAGTTGTCATCCCTTTAAAAATGCTTCCACAAAAGCACCTCTTAATTACATATATGAGCTAAGTTCACACTACATAAGTTAATCCTTTGCCACAAATTAAACCACTTTTCAGTAAGTTTTGTCATTGTCATAGTGTCACCCACACAAAATAAAACCAATTTAACACAGTCCAAACTTGCCTAGGATTAGTATCATTACTGCTTTTCATTGCTTTGTCCTTCACCCTGGTCTGTATAAGACTTGGTGTTGGTCAGGCGGCCATTCAAAGGGATATCCTCATGTCTGTCATCAATTTCATCCTCCACTAGGCCAGCCGTGTCATCTTCAATCTCATCTGCATGCTTGGGTGTCACATACTTGTAGAAACAGGCCATGATGCCAAAGATCAATGTGTCCAAGCCCATCAAGGCTGCAAACAGGAAGAACTCTGGTGCCTGTGATGAAAACAAGAGCTTGTTGATTTCTTTATGCATGGATAAAATTCAACGGGAGTCACCGAATCCATCAGTAACTCTCCTCTGTTTTTTAAATCTCTAATTTCTTTTTTTTTTTTTTTTTTGAGGCCAAAAGCCCTATTATCCATTTCAACAAAAATAAATACTGGTGTGATAAATTTTGTCTAAGTTACTTTATTCAATAACTTAATTACAACAAATTTGAACAATTTTCAGAAATTTATGTTCATATTACTCAAATTTCCCCATGTTATTGAAAATCTATTGAGGGACCCCATTCAGCAGTACCTGTGGCAAAAGCCTGGATTCTGCAACAATCACCACTATTAGGTTGCCAAATGACACAGTCAGTAGCCAGCCTGCCTGCAGCACAGATTTCATACTGGCAGGAGCCTTGGAATTAAGATTATACACAAAATCAGGAATGGGAACAAATAATGCTTTAATGTATTTAAAAAATCTACCCAAATCTACCCAATCATATTCCCTTTAAGTTCCAACTTTTGAAAATACTATTCAAAATTCAATAATTTTTCACTTCCATAAATAGGAGAATATGCTCTAAAGAGAAGAAAATCCAATTTTTATCTTAGACAAGAGTAATGCCAATATTTTGTAGACAATATTTTGAAATAAGATGTTGATTAGTACAAGGATATTTTACCCTTTGAATGTTTCATCCATACACTGCAGTACATATTTATAAAAGTTTATATAAGTTTATAAAAGTATTTTTATCAATACTTTTGCACTCTTTATATGTTAAATCTATATTACAGAAATTACTGTAATGTTTTAACTAGTAACACAAATTCATATTATGATCATGCATTTCTTCTAAACACTTACTGCTTCTGCCAATTTGCACACACACACACACACACACACACACACACACACACACACACACACACACACACACACACACACACACACACACACACTTGCGTATGCATACCCTTACCTGAGAGTATGCAAAAGAGAGTCCAGTTATTGAGAAGAGAATTTCTCCTGCTGTGATCACAACATACTGAGGAATCTGGTAATACATGGGAACAGAATTGGGGGCAACATCAATATACTCCGTCAGCTCCAGCTGCAAGACAGTCATACAAACAATATAATATAATATAATAT
>NW_019773541.1:55851-88265 GCF_001039355.2 Lingula anatina
TATAATATAATATAATATAATATAATATAATATAATATAATATAATATAATATAATATAATATAATATAATATAATATAATATAATATAATAAATGCATATTAAACTACATTTTAACACATTACTTAATAATATAATACAAATTGCTAGCTACTGTTTTTAATCTCATCTGATCAAACATATGACCCTGACCTATTTCATTTGCAAAAAAAAAATAGCTTTATGGTAAAAAATGTACAACACAGTAAACATAAACATTTTTCACATATGCTTCTTCTCTCATGAAAAACATTTATCTATTTTTTCTTTACTCTGAGATTATGAACTACAATCAATGTCTATTAATCAGAAACTGGAACAGAGGATATTATCTTCACTACAATTTTTATAATTTTAAACAAACCAAAAAAAATTCCTTTAAAATGTCATATCCAAATGAAAAAAGAGTAAATTCTACACAAATATACCCACCCCTGTTATTTCAAAACATACCTCTTGCTCTGCTCCCCCTTTCTTTGGCTGTAGCACCAAGGAGTAGACCCCACCCATCTTAGCATCCAGTTTCTCTGGGATCAGCTTACTCTCATTGCTGCTGGGATAGACCAGCATCATAGTATACCTATGTAGGAATAATGGCATTGTTGGTAACACTACCAGCACACTCATAGCAAATTTCAATCATATAATTACACACATCTTAATCTAAGAATAATTTGGTAAGGTTAACAAGCACCTTGTTTCCATTGGCACTAAAATACCAAGAAAGCCCAAGCACCTATCATGAAGAGGTGCCTTCACCTGAGCAACACTGAAGTTAACCTTTGGCAGAAATTTCCATTTTACACATGTTGCAAATATGCAAAAAAAAAAAAAAAAAAAAAAAAAAAAAAAAAAAAAAAAAAAATTACACCAATTACTATCTGTGTGTTCTTACCCCCCTGGTTCCATGAGGAAATAGCCACTAGATTCAAACGGATGAAGTGGAAGGGAATACTTCTTCTGGCTGCTGTCTATCTCATGTAAATGCAGGGTAATATTGGAGGATGAAGATGGCAATGCATATATACAGCTGGAAAAGTAGATAGTGTATTCATAATAAACGCCATTCTAAGTTTCCGTGTGCTGGAGGTGATTTCAAACAAAACATACACTGTCTCACCATTTTTGGTTTGCAGAGTTTCCAAAAAGGTTCTGAAATCCAGGGTGTGTAAAGAATGAATTATCATGGAAACTTGAAAGGGGAGTTAATGCCTATACACAAGTAAAATACCTGTTCCTTACGCAGTGGTAAAATTAATGGCTGTGTTCACATTACATTAAATTTCACAATTTGTGAAAAGTGGTGAAACTGACAACATTATGAAAGTTTTTTTTTTTTTTTTGCCTGATTATAACAATATAATTTTCCCAAATAACACTATGACCACTTACAAATTACAGCCTAGTAAATTTCTCATATAAAAACCAAGTTATCAGTTGACTATATGCTAGACATAACTAATATAAACAGAGTCATAACTTTTTTTAAAATCTGCCTGATTTTCAAAAAAATCACACAATAATAACCTATAAATTACCACCTAGTTCATTTCTTATACAGCCATCAAGTCATCAGTTAAACTACATCTATACAGAATAACATTGTCACTCATCAAGTATGATCGTTTCAATCTGTAAGCAGATATTAAAAAAAAAGCAGATACAAAAAGCAGATATAAAACAAGTTACCAAGTCTGGGCAGTGCTGGAAAGATGTCTGCCATGTGCATCTGTGTAAAAATTTACCTTATTAAAGCCTGTCCTTTTTTTGGTTTATCTAAATGATCATCTAGCTGTGAAGCTTGTAGTTGCCCTCCATTGTTGGCTATCACTGTTTCATAACCTTTCTGACTCTGCAGGTTCAGGGGAAATTGCACTTCTTGAGGGCTGGCACAAGATGCTGAGAACTTGACACTATAGTTGCCACTCTTTATCTTTATTGGGCCAGCACCCTACAGAGAAAATTAAATTAAATAAAATAAATGTCTTCTCCAGTAATATTTCAATATGTATAGTGGGGATAAATTGCCATCCAACATAGAATTATGTGTATTTATAAATAAGGTGGATATTTCAAACAATTGCAATCAAACTAAATGTACCTTGCAAATAGGTATATATCACATGAATGCAAGACCCACTATGTTTAATAAATTCTCGGACTTGTATAATGTGGAGTCCTCCAAAGATGTTCAACAACTTACCTGTGTGTAGTCCAAGGTCCCATTATAAAAGCTACTAGATATGTTGACAGGGCAGGACAAGGCATTTATATAGGACAGCTTAGACTGACCCTGGTCTAAAGGAGGCTCTATTGTGCTCTGAAAACACAGCATGTCAGGATTTTTCAATACATTCATTTAAAACATCTTTTTCAAAAGCCACACTTGCTCTAGTACCACATATCTAAACACATACACATATGCTTGGGGGTGGGGGTACATCATGCATCTTTCTCCATTTCTACAATACCTACTATAAAATTGAAGCTCAAACCATTAGTATTGTCTATTATGATTTGTATGAGTTAAGTAAATATCAAAGGAATGGACAGACTACTGGCCTTTACTCACATCTATCTTGATCTGTACAAAGCCTGCTATAATGAAGGCACATCCAGCTAAGAGCATCCCCATGCACATCCTCTGGAGTGGCCTGAAGCATTACCATTTCAATATTTTAGTATCTTTTGGAAAGATTTATCATTTGCCTGAATGACTTTCGTTAATAAATGGAGTTTTTTTAAACTTGTGATTATTCACCATTAATTTGTTTCACTGTTTACATTTCGACTTGGTCTTCATTACCTGTTTGGAATTTTACACTTGTCCAGACAAGGATAAACAAGAGTTTCAAAAAATGGAATGAGCAGTATAATAAGCACTGGATTTATCACCTGAAGAAAAAAATGTTCAAAATAAACACATGGATATCTAACAAGCTGTGATCATGTGCCCATTTACAATCCAAGATGGCTGACACTAATGCCCATAGTAAATCAAATAGTATCACTGACAAAACTGACAATATTTTGAGCTATTCATTGACTAATTTCCAGCAAATATTGCTACTGGTATGAGCACAAGGTTTAATTCAAATTAAAGAGCTTATGTATAAATGATTTGACCATAGGCTGCATTCATTCAGAACAGTGGACTAACAAATCCGAGGTTCAAATATGACCAACCCACTTGAATACTTCCCCACGGGATATCTATTCAGTGTCTATTAGCAGATTAGATGGCAAGCTTTGTAGTGGGTCGCCATATTTGACCCTCAGATCTCCAATTCTGAATGGGGCCATAGAAATTTATTACCTGCATCTGATCTGGTTTGAGAATCCATGATCCAACAATCTTAAATGGAAAAAATAGACAATATAAGGTGCTGCAATGAGTAAAATTATCTGTAATTTAAAATGCATGCAAGCATGCTTTTTTCAACAACAACAACAACAACAACAACAACAACAATAATGAACGGAAATCAAAAACAAAAAGGAGAAAAAAACTAAATCCCCTTTGAAAGTTAATATAAAAAAATTTACCTTTTATTTATTTATTTATTTATTCATTCATTTATTTATTTATTATTATTATTTATTTGTGAATGATAATCAGCTTGTCCTTGAAATATTTACCTGTCCATCCATTTTCTCTGCCTGTAGTGTCCATCTTGACCCCTGCTGGTCAAAAAGAGACCAGAAAATGGGCAAGGGAAGAAACATAAAGAGCACATGTAGTGCTGCTTTCACATCTTCTATGAAGCTGTTCTAAAAATAAAAGTGCAAAACTGTGAATAATGGAATGCACATATCCAAGCTATTGTTTATGGATTTAAGCTGGTAAACACATATAACAAATTGACCTCATCATACTAAAGTAAAACAGAAAATATCATTTGTAAATGTGTGTGTGTCTGCTTGCGCGAGCGTGCATTGCTTACTTCATAGACATCATCTGCGTAGTCTAACCAATGGTCCCGCATTTCAAACTTATTTTGTCTGCTAAATTTATTTTTGATTGCTCTCTGAAACAATAAATTCCACAGTAAATACCATAATGTTGTTAACAGATATCATATATCAATCCAAATTTAATCATTCAGCTTGAATTGTTAAGTTCCCTTCTTCAGTGAGCACTTACTTATCAATGAAGCTGACTGTGAATTATGATAAAGATAAATTAACAGATATGACATTTCACAAGATCTAACACCAAAGAACAGTCAATACTTCTAAAATACTTGTAAATTTTTTATCAAATAGTTATCATTGTAATTTTTTTAAGAAAACATTAGCAGATCCATTACATGCTGTGAAGGAATGATGAGAGGTTTTATGTGTCTTTACAAACTCACCCCAATACATTTGAAAACTTTTCCCAGAAGGTTACCAGTAGGTGGGTTGATCTTATAAGAAGACTTTCCACAAACAAAAACCACTACAACAAAAGACATGACAAATGGTTTAATATGTGAAATGATGTGTATCATTTTAATACGCAGTTATCATATTTACCTTTGACTATGCTTTGTGTTGTCTCCTACGCATATATAAGAAACACTTTAACTATATTATAATCAATAGTCTCATATTACACGCCATTCATTTTAGTACTAAGAACAACATTCTATTCTTCTACAACAAACACACTATAGGTTATAAGTCAAAAAATGTCACATACAGGGAAAACCCATCACACTGTGAAATGTAATATTTACAATGATCTTCAAAGTAGTAGCTTCATAAAGCTCTCAGAAAGATAAGCTGTTTTAAGCCTACTACTCACATAAAGCTACGATCATCAGTGCTGCAGGCATACCAAAGGCCAAGAGATAACAATCATTGGCTCCAAGGCAGTGGACGTCAGCTGAAAAAATATATTATTCTATGATATAAAGTCATCAATTAAATCTTATTATCATAAAAGTCATTCAGTTATTGGTTAAAATTATTCCTTTTGAAAGATTTCCTCTTCAATGCTGCTTATTCATTTCTTTAATTTACTAAAGACTTATGTATCTTATATTTTCTATATAAAACAATGGATACCACTACCATATCACAGCCACTGCCATGTGAACAGTAAATTTAACTAGCATCAATAAAAAACCAAAGGTGTAACATTGATTTTTGTTTCCATGTCTGTTATTTGGATAGATAGGTTTTTAGTTTGCTGTCTGCACATCTATCTGTATAATGAGATGGTGTGAGCATAACCAACTCAGAAGGGAAATTTACCTTAAAACAATTCCATTGACATAAAAAGCAAAATCTGCTGAGCATTAGAAGAATTAACTTGAACTTATTTAATGAAAAACAACTCAGTTTAAGTTATGTGTCTCAGCAGACCAGCTCACCTCTGAGCACTGGTGTAATGAAGGTGGAGATGAGGCTTCCAGCATTGATAGCAAAGTAGAACAGTGAGAAGTAGCTAGCCACAAGATGGGCCTGGAACAACAGGAAAAAAAATCCAATACAAAAAATAATACTGCACAGAACTGGCACCAAAAATTATTATGCACTACTATATGAAAATACACCACCCATAAAACCTGACTGATGTTAGGTTTTATTAGTATTGAACTTAATCTAAAACTTAATGAAAGCAACAGCACTAATTTGACAACCAATATAGAAAGCATATAACAACAAGGCAGCAAAGCTGGCAAATGTACAGACAAAGAACAGAAAATAAAGATGCAAATAAGTGAAAAATTAAATTTTCACAAAAAACTGTTAAATTGCCAGAAAAATTTACCAAACAGACTGCATTGCCTATTGAAGCTGTATGTTAGACCCATGTTTCTTTCCTGTAAGTTTGAGAACAGTAAGTGACATGATTTTCCTTAAATGGTCATCATAGGAGCAGTGCCCAAAATAGGGGTTTCTTCAAATTTTGATGCAACATTACATAATGTTTAACAGCATAATGACAATCAAATGTTATTAATAAAATATTAGTAACATGGACATTCAGAAAATGTGACAAGCAAAAGTCTTCAAGATCATGGAACTTTAAAGTCACACCTTGAAAATGCCAATATGTGAAAAATTAAATTTTCACAAAAAACTGTTTAACTGCCAAAAAAAATAAATAAATAAATAAAAATACCAAACAGACTGCATTGCCTACTGAAGCTGTATTTTAGTCCCATGTTTCTTTCCTGTAAGTTTGAGAACAGTAAGTGACATGATTTTCCTTAAATGGTCATCATGGAAGCAGTGCCCAAAATAGGGGTTTCTTCAAATTTTGATGCAATATTACATAATGTTTAACAGCTTAATGACCATCAATTTTTAATTATAAAATATTTGTATCACAGATATTCAGAAAATGTGACTAGCAAAGGTCTTCAGGCCCATGGAACTTCAAAGTCACGCCTTGAAAATGCCAAAATGTAAACAAGACAGCACTGTTCTGAAATGGGTTTATTTCCATTTTTAACACTTTTTTAACATAAAACAAAATAAACATTTTACTGCCATTTTTATATGACCAACTAAGAAAATTGATGAGATGGGAAAAGTATCAATAGAACAGTGTTAAATGTCCAATTTCCTCCATTCTGAGATTCTGAACATAGTGGATGATTGAATCTGACAAACTGCAATGATATGAGTTTATTTCCATTTTTGACACTTTATTACACAATACATGATAACAAGTTTACCATGTTTTTTACATAATCAACTAACAATGTTGTAAAGATGCAGGAAATATCAAACAAACACTTTTAGGCATCTTATTAGTTAAATAATGAGACTGTTAACATGCCTAATAATTGAATCTGAGGAAATGTGAAAAACAGTATAACTTCTAAAATAATGGCCCGATTATGCTGATTTTCGAACTCAACCTGCGTTTTAGTAAGATTGACCACTCCTGTGAGTATAATTACAATTGGCCAATCCGTTTTTCTTATATTGTGTTATCAGTGTTGTATTTATATTGAAAATAGTGAAAAAACAGCATAAATTCCCTAAAAATGGCCCAATCATGCTGATTTTCGAACTTGACCTGCGTATTATGAATATTCATCAGTTCTGTAAGTTTCAAGTCAAAAGGTAAAATGGTTTTCCACTTATTGTGTTATCGGTGCTGTATATATGCTGAAAAAAGTGAAAAAACAGCATAAATTCCTTAAAAGTGACCGGCTCATGCTGATTTTCGAACTTGACCTGCGTATTATGAATATTCATCAGTTCTGCAAGTTTCAAGTCAAAAGGTAAAATGGTTTTCCACTTATCGTGTTATCGGTAAAAGTGCACGGCGACGACGGCACCGACGGCGACGACAGACGCAGATGATGGCTATATGTACAGACACATCTGTGTCTGTACATAAAAATGACAATAACCAGAAATGAAAAATTAGAAAAATCTAAAATTGCCCCGCTATGTTCACTGTACCTGGTTAGCTAGGAATTGGTCCCCACCAAATGAAGAAACACATGGCTTAATTCCTCCCGTACCAATACCAATAAGTAAGAGCCCCACTGAGGGACCAATACTAAAACAGAAAATATAAATATGAATCTCTTGTTTCTTTTTATTTTTCTTTCTTAGACTGGTGTGCTACAGTATTGGAAGTATTGAGCACAGCTTTCTAAAATAATCATCATAGACACTGTCAGGTCAAAGAACTCAGAACATAAAGAAAAATGTAGAAAATGCACTTGCAGCTAAAATTACTAGGTTTTTAAGTATTATTGAGGGATGCCTTTACAAAGATTCACTCACCATTAAAAAACTTAATAGTATAATCTAAATGGAAAATATCAAGATAAGTATAACATTCACTGAAAGGGATTAAAACAGTGGAAGTCATAGGAATATTAGAACAGAAATTAACAAATATACATATATTTGTAACATGTACACTGCACATTAAAAGAAGATAAACTATGTACTCTTAATGTCAGCATGATCAAGTCACTGTCAAGTCACTGTCATTATGCAGTGAGTTGACTTATGATGAACCATATTAAAGTTCTATTATTGGCATAGTGTTGTATAATATAAGCTTACCTTTCTGGAGGTGGTAATGCAGTAAGAGACATGATCAAATTTCCTATGCCATATACTATAGACAAGTAAAGAATTGTCCTGCAAATAAAATACAAAACATAATTTCAAACATCTGCAGTTTCCCTTACATGGAAGTGCCATTTAATTATTACACAACAGTTCAATTTAATCATTGTATGACTACATATTCAATTGCCTTTTGTTGAATGAATCAAATATGTAATTCTCAAACAAATCAAAACCAGTATTGCTTGAATATATTTGGTTATATCTTTAAAATACTTTAAAATGGGGAAAAAATGCTTCCAAAAGAAAACTCAGATAAGTTAATAAAACAAGAGTCTTACTTGAACTTTCCCAGGTATCCATCAGCCAGCATAGCACCAAATAAAGGGGTGAAGTAACACAGCATGCTAAAGATATGGTACAGGGCAGTGGCACTGTTCTCATCAAACAGAAGTTTTTTGGTCAAATAGATCACCAAAATTGCTGAAAAGTGCAAGGTTTTGTATGAATGTTTATCTTTTTAAAATCTATACAGTTTTAGTTATACTTATTTATTTTGTTATACAGCTTTTAGTAGTAAAACTATTGATACCAATTCTTTAAATGTATTTTGTTCATATTTTATCTGTGACAACAATAACTTAACAATCTACTGAGAAATTGCCTAATTTCTCTTCATATCTAAAACAAAGTTCTCTATCCTATATACTGTAGAATAAGGTATATAATAGTGATACTATGCACATTCTAGGCCAAGAATGTTTTTTTGAAACTGAAATATTTTTCCTAAACACTGAAATCTCACTTTTCATGCCATAGTATGAAAACCTTTCACAAAACTCCATGGTGACAATGTAGAAGATGCTGGTGGGATAGTCCTCACTCTTGCACAACAATTTCTAAAAGATAAGTGAGAATGAAAAAGGTCAACTAATACTCAACAAAATGCCACTGTGACTCTAGGTGTACTTCAAAATTTACGAATGTCAATTAAAAAAAGTGTGCCCTGGAAACTTACTTGCCTCTTGGGGATACTAGGGCTGGTGCAAGTGTGTACTGGCCGAATGTTAAAACAGTGGCCAGTGTATGAATTAATTTAGACAAATTTAATTTCAATTTTACTGCCATTTGGCATGTGGCCCATGGTTAACACCACTGATTGAAAGAAACATAAATTGTAAATAATAAATATATATATTTTGTTCTGTTTGCGTCCCTGACGAGGCCTCTGGACCGAAACAGCTGTAGGGACTTATGTAAATTATAGATTAACCTTGTTCGTTTTTTTCTTTATATATATATATATATATAAAATATCTCCTACCTTTATTTTCTTCATTTTGCTATTCTTGCTCATGTTGTCTTCAGTCTTGCACTCTTTATTTAAGAGATTAGTTGCTAGAAAACAGATATCAATCAAATGGTTTCTTTATTCTTGATATGTTTTGTCCTCATACAAGCTACTATCATGATATAGGACATGCCCAATATATAGGTATTCTAATAAAAATGCCACTCTGCATATTTTCCCCCACTTTTAAGTAAAGGTACTGTATCCTTTACAAAATATCAGATATCCACTCTCATACAGAACCTATCACTATATTACAATAGTGAAGAGAAAAAAATGAATATTTTGCTTGTAAGTTTTGGATTATCTTTGTTTGTAATCACCTTTACACATTTCAATGTGAATGAGGATCAATGATACAGCAATTACTTACTAAATTTGAAGAAAAATAAATTTTATTCATCTCACATCATATAAAGAATATTTTGATAACATCTCAACATAGACAATTAAGAAAGTCTTACAAATAAGATGTTTAATCAAAAGTTGATAGCAAAATCAGGTTTGCTTTTGTGAATGACAAAAAGCTAAATATCATGAAAAACAGAAATAAAAGGAATACATGGTGTTTGAAATTTGTGGGTAATTACCAGCAATCATTGTGTCACCCACCTTCAAGACCATCTGATAATCCAAACACAGTTTCATCATCACTTTCCTCTGGGGTTAACATTCTGAAAGTACCATTCGTTGGATTGCAGGAATAACACAAATTGATGGTAATCAAGAAACAATTGGATTTGATGATTATTTTCTTTTGATTGAGTGATTCATTATACAGTTAAAAGTGCAGATTTCATATCTGTTAAGATGAGTTGGCTATGACATTTAGGGCAAGTGCATTGCATAAAATTACATAAAAACAGGATCAATATAAAAAGCTGTGCTTCTAATATTCTTGTCATTCAGTGTACATTTGGTAATTATAAAGGAAATCAAACTGATTGAGTAATAACAATACATACCACAAAGTATCACTGATATGGTTTCATAAATTTTTTGCTAAAAATTATGCTTGAATTGGCATGCAATATGCACTTTGCAGGTCCATTCCACAGCATTTCAACCCTCTACTCCGGGTCCAAAATATTTTCTCGCTCTAAAACTTTTAGACACTCTTTATCTTTCCAATACTGCTTATGAGAGAGAAGATGAGGTGCAACTGCTCTTTTTCTCTATTTCTGTTATCTGAGATATGAAGGGATGTAAAAGATTTGCACATTAATATATATGAAAAGCTATAGAGGGGAAAATACAGTGGAATAGCCCTGTATTTAAGTACTGAGTAAGTTTGCCAACTACAGGGTAAACAGATATAATAATATACGGCCCTTGGCAATATCTGGACCAGATAACAATGAATCTTTTTGTTATCAGTCAACCAGAAGCTTTTCACACATGTACACAATAGTACGTGCACATATGACTCTCTGTATATATACATTTTATACAAATAGTCAGGAGTTGCTGATAGTAACTCCTTGCTAACAGCAATATGTAACCAAGAAAAAATTCACTGAAATGACATCCTGCCACTCACCCTGCATACCACTCACCCTGCTCACAAACTTTTTAAATTTCTCCAAAGCAAATGTAGATTTGTAACTTTAAGATGAAGCAAATGGTTTTAAAAATAGCTTTTATCCACTTGCTACATCTCTTTTTATTAGTAAAACATAATAATTACTTTTAACCATTCTTTTTTGTTGGTATTGTTTTGTACTATTTTATTTCATTTTAATTTATCTATTTGATTTTTCTTAAACCTGAGATGGCAAAACAGTTTCCATTTTATGTGCATTTTATAATATATATACAATGGTTGAATAAACTTTAAATTGTTATTATTCACAAAATAATTAAGCACCAATTATTTCAATGAACAAAAACTTGGCTACTTATCATCATTTCATGGTCAGCACTCTATAAACAATACTACATTATAAATAAGTCACATTATACTTTGTCATTAAATAATTTAAACAGACTACTGAAGAACATCATCTGAAATTCAATTCATAAACTGCTTATGTAGTTGTCAATTTTCAAGATGCAAAAAGATAACAATGTTTCATAATTTCTACTTTATTAATTAATAGAAAAACCTAAAAAATGGAAATTAAATCACTGGTCAGTCATAAACTAAATTGTCAGTAACAAATACTAGATCTTAAGTAGATTCAAGTGCAATGCCACTATCCTTAACATAAATTAACACTCACCTGTATGGTCCATAAACATCTTTGTGGTGCATTAATGTTTGGAGACCAAACCGATGAATTAAAAAGATTTTGGTTTACAGTTCAGAAAGTACAGTATCAAATATCCTAATTGGACTTATTCCGAAAGGATGATGCACACGAAAATTTTGTCATATAATTCTTAAGATATTAAAAAATTTCAAACTTTCATGATTTAGTATAGGTGATCAAACTTATGGATTGTGGTCCATGTCCTGTTCATTGAAAAAAAAATATTCTCAAAACAAAACAGCCGGTGACCAACCACATTTTTGTTGAAAACTAAAATGGCAAACCTTCCCTACAGTGTCTACGAAAAAATTCTAAAATACATTACTTTCCACAAATTTAGTCAAACTCTTACGAAGCCGCTTCCACTGTCAGTGTAATTACCATATGGCAACGACCTGGACTCGGTACTCGAGCAGGCTTACGATTGATGATACTGATAGTAATATTACTAGACGGTACAAATAGTAAAAACGACTGAAAAACTTACGATCCCGTATTTCCGTAGACAATATCTCAACTGCTACAGTGTCTAGGGTATTCTTAATATCTCCTTCCATGGCTGTATCTCTAATAGACTATTTTAAACCATTATAAGGGACGGCTGGATCTGCTGTTGTAGAGGCTGCTGTTTCACTCCGATCAACAAGTGTATTTAGTTGCAGATGACATAGCGGAAGCATTTGTAGGGGTGACCTTGACCTTGCTCCTCCAAGCACATTCTTTTTTTGCTCCTCTAGCACATTTCCCAAACAAAATAGTTATTCGTATGGATCTACAGTTTACTTCCCCAAAGAGAATTAAATACGATGATAACAGTTTAAACTGATTTTATTGATATATATATATTGATCTTCTTAATTTTTTGAAAAAAAAAAAAAAAAAAAAAAAAAACGGTTTGTCTATACCACCATGACATAATAGATCATACTTCAAGTCATTTGAATAAAAACGTGATAAGTTAATTTTTTGAAAATATATTTTATTATCTGCTTCAATATCCAGCATTAAAATATTTTAACAGTTCTCTATAAAATTTTTGTTTGGAAGCAAACTTATATCTATTTTGGTGAATAGCATTTGCATAAGCTGTAAAGGGAAAATGCCTGCACAAATTAAGTTAAAATGGTTTAAGAAGAGGTCAATTTAGTGATAGTAATTTTCACTAACTTAAAGTATTAGTTGGGTTTAAATTGCTTTTTACATTTATATGGTATTTACCTTAAATAAATGCAACTACATATAAAAAACCTTACAATCACCTGATTGCAATACTTTCCTGTTTCATGACCATAAATACCTTGTGTACACAGATATTCCCAATTTTTCAGACACTATATTTGCTTGTATAATATTTGCATACAAAGAAACATGTAAAACATAGCAGTTTATACCTTTAACCATCAAAAATATATCATAAAATAGATCCAGTAAAAGACTTCAAAATCAACAACTTCTCAAAATGCAATTCATACTTAAACTTAATCCCCTTTCACTGCAGTTGATTTTGACTCCAACTGCAAATGAAAATTTAATTTCAATCATGAAAACCAAAGTATTGATGCTCATATGGCTTTCAAAAAATTATACAATTCTACATGTATACGTAAAATACAAAAACTATACAAATACAATCTGACCTTGTACTTCAAAAACTACATACTGTATGATATATCACAGGTTAATAATGTTATTTAAAACTGTCATACAGTTCAACATTATTTAAACATTATTATCATGGTAGAAAAATTAAACAAAGGGAAGATGAAAAACCTTGTATTTCTCGTAAATGAGAGAACAGTTTCATTAGCTCTGTATGTATAAATTCAAATTACTGTTTTTTCTTTTTACAAGCTCTTGATAAAAAGAAAAAACAGTAATTTGAACTTGTATTTCTATTTTTTCAATCTCCTCACCGTCGATATCACATAAATTATGAACAGCATGACCATATATCCTTCTCTATTCCAATATTTTCAAATGCTGACTTACATTCACTACCATCCACTCCAATACTTGATAGAGTAAAACCATTTTTTTAACCATATTATCCATTCCTGCTTTTCAAAACATCTGTCAGTCAGATAAGGTTTCATAAATTATCCAGATTGTGTTTCTGTTTTTCAAAATCTGGTATATCAATTCCCAGCCACTGCAAAAGTTCATAATAAGACCAGACAAAAGCTCTGTTGATGTCCTGGGTGTGGTCCAGTCCACTAGCCTCCACCTGGAGGCCACGATTAAACATCATCCTGGCCTCAAACTCAGCTTTTTTCCTTGCCATTTCCTCAGCATATTTTTGTGCAGCTTCCATTTGTTTCTGGAGCTCCTCTTCACGTTTGATTCTAAAAAAAATCAAAGCAGATAATTGAGGCATGTGTCAGACTTTAAAGAATGTATGTTATACATATGCTGTTTTCAATAAACAGAAATCTGGATCTTATTTTTTAAAAACTTGAGGAACTAAATGAGTGTAATTACCATAGGTGATTTTGTAAGTTTCATATTTTGAACAGCATTTTAATATTTTTAATAAAATAATTTGATCAGTATTTTATTAAAATAATTCGGCATAGAATAGTTGTATATTACTCTATACTAGAGGCCAGTTGAGTGATGAAATTAATTCCATGCAAAAATTTTGTCCTGTATAGAAGAAAAAAAATTACATGAATTAGCAAAAAACATCTGTGAATATCTAGTGAAATAGCAATCTGTTGCCCTGGTAGAGAGTTTTGAATATTACATTTCATGAAAAACTTACCTTTCTTCCTCTTCACGTTTAGCCCTCAGTTCTGCCTCTTCTTTCTTTTTCCTTTCATATTCTTCTCGCTCAGCTTCTGCCATAGTTGCCAACATTGCCTCCTCTTCAAGCCTAAGTCTTTCTTCTTCTTCTTGGCGTTGCCTTTCTAACTCTGCAAGATAAAAAAATGAAGTGAGCATGAAAAACTTATACATGTGTTCTTGACATTTTAAGTATGTCATTAAGTTAGAATTGATTTTTTACTTACTGGTAACTTGCTTATGTTCTGCAAAAGATTGATCTATTGAGATGAAATAATATGCCTAGAATTACCTAACTTTGACATGTCATCGTAACAAGGCAACTATCTTCATGACATTATTTCATCATATACATGTACCTTTCCGCTTTTCTTCCTCCAGTTTCTGCTTCTTTCTCATTTCTTCCAGTTTTCTAACATACTCTTCCTTCATTCTCTTTTCACGGTCCATTTCTGCTAGGCGCCTTTTCTCAGCCTCCTTTTCCCTTTCCTCTGCCAGTCTTTCTTCTTCTTCAGCTTGTTCTTTCCGTAGTCTACAAAAGAAAACAATATTTCAAACATACATTGGCTACTGGTGTGTTATGATTTAGATCACAGTGAAAAGGAATTGCACAGTTTCTTCTTAACAGAGAGCATTAAAATTTGTTTTCTGGCAGCATTAAGATGTCTGGTATGCATTTTGAAACTGACCTCCTTTATTTTGTTGAAAATTTACACTTCATTATGCTTTTTTTTTTTTTTTTTTTTTGCAGCTCCTTAATCCAAATAAAATTATGGTCTCATTCCGTTCCTTTCCAAAAATAATAGCACTTTAGACACTAAAGATGCCTAGGAAAATATTTAATTTACCTTATCTCTTCTTCTTTCCTTCTCCTTTCTTCTTCCATTTCTTTCCAAAGCTTTTCTTTAGCCTCCTGTGCTTCTTTCTCTTTCCGGATCTGTTCCTCACGTTCTTTCCTCTTTCTCTCCACTTCCTGTTTTCTTCGCTCACGGTCAGCTTGTCGTTTTCGTTCTCTGGCAGCTTTGTCTGTAACGTTCTTCAGCTGTACAGACTAAAACAAACATGGATCTTGATAACAAGAAGAAAATTGCATAGCTCTACAAGTACAAAGGTTGTGTCCCTATGCAGACTTTTTTTCAGTAACTGTTTTTGACCCATATCCCGTTTTCTTTAAGATAATGCTCATCAATCTTAGAAGTTTGGCACATATCCATTTGGCAGTATCACATATCTTGCCTTCTTACGTTATTTCTAAAATCCATAAATTCATAAATCAATATGTATGCCCAAAACATTTTATTTTACAAAGAAAAACAAAAAAATAATAAAAATACTATAAAACAAATTTCATTTAATATGTTATAACATTTGCAGTAGATCAAAATAAAATTCAGACAAAGATGATACAGATATAAAACCCTAGTAACCATAGGCAATATACAATACAAATATAAAAATACCGCATTCTCAAAAATATAATTCAAGGATAGAACAATACTAAAAAGAGAAAATCTATTCCTTAACTCTGCATTTCTCTATCTTTTAATAATTAATACAATTCCCAATCTATCTAAACTCTATTTTACACATATATAGGAAGAAAACCTCCAACCACAGAAAAGTGTCAGTTCTTGCTGAATAAAGATGAACAGTTCATCTCGACCTACCTCAGTCTCACTTCCACCCTCCTCCTCCTCCTCTGTCTTCTCAGTATGGATGGAGGACAGGACCCTGGACTTGGTCTCTGACTTCTCCTCTGGCTCTGGTGTGGCCTCAAACTCGTCCCGCACTATGATGAAGGACATTGAGCTCTCTGTGGTGGTGTGAGAAGGAGTGGGAGACTCTGTGCCTGACTGCTACAAGAGAACATAAATATAATAAACTTTAGAATAGGTTACAATCAATTCTTGTATATCTTATTGTACAAAAAATATGATTTTGAAATGACATCATTCTGAAAAAAAGCACATGATTCAATGAGGATTGATGCAGTAATTCTACTTACTTTCTCTCCCTCCTCTGCCTTCACCTCCATTACTGTGGTAGGAGTGAGGGTTTTGGGTGGTTCATCTTCGTCTGCTTCCTCTACCTTCTTCTTTGCTTTAGACTTCTTTGCAGGTGCTGCTTCTTTCTTCTTTTTACCTTTTGGAGCTGTCTTTTTAGCCTTGCTTACAACAGGCACTGAAGGTTTCTTTGGCTTCTTGGCATCTAAAATGAAGTATGTAATATGATATAATGAAGCTGTGCACATGTTTCTAGCATGGTCCAATCCATATTATTGATGAAAGAGATGCGACTTTTAGTGAGTTGTTTCATTACAAGCAATATTAGTTTATAAAAACTATCAAATAAAACACGTTCATAAACTGTACATGATATAAATGCTGAAGAAAATCAAAGAAAATGTATAGTTTAAATATTCTGACAACTAACTCTTTAGGCAAAGCTGCAATTTTATCATTCATTGAAAATCTTCATTTGTGCCCACTTTTTAGCAAAACTATGGAGTCAATGGGAAAAGCAATAAGTCAATATCCAATACTCTTTTGCAAAAAATCACAATATACGTAATGAGGCGAACGATATAAATAGCAAGATAAATTAGTCTGCATGAAGCATGGAAATTCATAATTCAAATTCATAATTTTTAATCCATATTAGAATATATTAATACACTTTGCGATTTAATACAGAAAGCAACTGGTCCAGCAGGCAAATGTACATCATCATCATCATCATCATCATCATCATCATCATAATAATGGTATGCTATTCAAAGGAATGTAGTTTACTGAGCTTTGTGCCATATGATGTGTCATGTGACAGTGCTGTTGAACAAAGGCAAGTAAACAAATGACAGACTTAACTGAAAGTGACACGTGACAACACAGTGACAAACAAATGTGACAATGGTAAATAATATCAAACACAAGGCACAATAATAACAACATCAATTGGTTAGTTATGCAGAATCAAATATATACAGTGATTTAATTTAATCTTCATTTTTTAGTGATTTTTTACTAATGAAATGATAACTGAAATAATATTTGCCAATTTAGTTAATAATTTTGATTAATAAAATTATAACCTATCTACAGGATTTAAAATTGGAAAATAAGCAGTGACTTTGGATGAGATAGCCCACTTCATTCAGTGCCCCGTTTCTTAAACCTACCACCAGTTTTAGTCTCACTTAAATCATACTGAGACAAGAAACGGTCTGCCAATGCTTCAGCTGCTGCAGCTTTCTCAGCCAATTTCTCTTGTGTGAGTTCTTTTTTGACAATGGGTTTTTTATTATTTTCTGGAAATGTTATTCATGTGCAGAAAATTCAGTATGGATCTTTTTACCTTAAAATGTTTTGGCGTCAAAAGGCCACCATGAATTCTTTAAATTTTTCTACTTCTGAATATGTTTGATGCTAAAATATCTTAACATGCAGGGGAATTATTAAAATCACATCAGTTAAAACAAAGGGAAAAAACATCACTACAACCAATTTCAATATAAAACATTCAAGGGAGCATGCAGAAATTCCCCATTATTTCACCCTACTCTCTCTCACCTCCACCCTTTTTGTTAATGGGTGTTAAAACTTGACTTCCTGATGCAACAGAATATTAATAATATCTATATTTATTAATGTTCAAAAAAAGTTAATTATCATTACACATATTTGCAAATTTATTAAAGGTCCATCTATGAACATATACCAATAAGTTAATGTACTAATATTATAGGCATGCAAAATGTATAGGATAGTATAGATCACTCTCTTTACTAGGAATACAGAATACATCAATAAAAGGGTTGTAAGATATACTATAAAAGATTTCACACATGCACAAGTTAACTACAAAGTCAAAACGTACATAAACATAGACAATTATGTAAGTTACATTAAGAAACAAAATGTTTCTAATATATGAAATGATTATTGTAGTCCACGCAGACAGTTATACTGACCTTTTGCAGCAGGATCTTCAGGCTGAGCATAAAGTTCTTCCAACTCTTTCTTGTTCTCAACTTTACCTGAAAGTTTGAAACAGTATTGACAAAATGAAACAATTATCATTTTTTCCTTATTATCGATTCAAGTCAAATCTATAAATAAATTTACAAAAATATAACTCATTTTAAATATACGATGCCATCTTTTATTTTACAGATTAAGACTACATTTTTCAACCTTTTTGTTAATTGACGTAATTCTATATCTATTTGTCTATTCGTTTAATCATTCATGTATTGATCTGTCTTTCTGTTTGTCTATACTCCACTATCTGTTAATGCCACTTACCAACAACAAATTCTTTCTCTGATATCTTCTTGTCATCAGGCGTCTTACTCTTCTTTGATGCCCCACTTTTAGCACTCTTAGCACTCTTTCCACTTTTGGCACTTTTTGAACTTTTATCACTCTTTGCACTCTTTGTGGATTTGGCATCAGCTTGAGCAAGTTCCTGATAGTAATAGTTATAATAATGATAATAATAATAATAATAACAACAACAATAAGAATTGTAAAATTTTTTTAAATAAGAGTTTAAAATGAAGCTTTAAGACATGATTCTTTTACCCCCTAGCTCAGTTACACCTACAAGTGAAAGAATCAATGGTGAAACAATCAGTGAACAGATATTAAACAATAATACAAACAACTCTGTTCCTAGTAGATGGCATAATATGCAAAGGTGGATGCAGTCTTTTTTCTGATACTTTTTGAAATTTGTCAGAATATCGTTTAAAAATAATTGTAAAATAAAAGATCTGATCTATGAGGCAACTTTCAGGGGCTGTCCCATCAACCACTAATTTGTTAACTACAGTATCGTAACTCTGTTGACTTGACAGCCTTAAATGATGACTTGTGTGAAATCTTTTGAACTATTTACATAAAATCACAATGAACAGGACAAAGTGAATCTTACCTGAGCAACTTCTGCTAGCACCTTTTTGTCTGCTTCTTCCTTGGACAACTCTGGCTCTACATCATCAGTCACTGTCACAACTAATGTCTCTCCCGCTTTCTTTGCTGACGCTTTCTTCTTTCCTTTCACAGGATCTGGTTTCTCTTCTTTAACATTCTCTACAAACTTCACAGACTTGGCAGATTTCCCAGATTTGGCAGATTTGGAAGACTTTGCTGGGCTTCCTGGAGCAGATGGCTTAAAGCTTTCACCAGAGCCATCTGGTGGTAGACTTGGTTGTGCACTACTGTCATCAGCTGTAGCTATAGGTGGCAAGGGAGCATAGGGGATAAGGTCCATTGAAGCTACTTGTGCATCAACATCTTCCATTTGGTCAGCAGCAGATGCTTAAATACAAATATTTACTGTGAATGCCCATAATACTCCATATAACCATGTAATGTAATAATTCATTTTATGCCTCAGTTCCTACATGAAAACCAACATCATTATTTGCAACTTACCTCAATGAAACAAAAGCTAGGATATATTACAATATTGATTAAATGTTCTTGTTCAAATATAAAGTCCTTGTTAATGACAAATACATATTTAAACAGTCACTATTGATGAGAATTAAAGGATGTAGGATAAGCTATTATGTGGAAGAGGCACTATGTTAAAGCACAGCTTTCTATGCTGGCAAGGCAAGCAAATTGTATGTTATCATAGACATGGGGCACTATCAATGCAGGAATGGAAATAATATCTGAGGAAAGTATATGTGAGTAATATAATGTTGCAATTTGTCCAAAAGTATATTGTTAGTAACTGTTCATGTGCCAGTGAAATTTCAAGCAGAACCTTGGCAAAATGCTTTCTCTAGTGCATATCACGCCATATATTTTCTTGTTAGCTTGGCATTTAGATTACAGTGCATGCATTGTTAATAGCAAGACTGTAGGTAGCAGCACACACGATGACAACACTTTCTTCTATCCAAATGATGGCACATTTTGGAGGCAAGCATGCTGAGGATCAAATGTGCTGGTGAAGTGAATGTTGGCATACTCAAAGTGGCAATTACCGACCACACAGGCATGACACTGTGACATTTAGTTGCAGCATATTTCAATGCAGGCATTGGACACTACAAACAGGGGCCTAATGACAACAGTAGCCCCTTAACCGTGCAAGCCAGATGACCAACAATAATCTTTGGTGCAGGTGCTGATGATAAATGACACATGCTTCATGCAAGCACAGTAAAAGAGGTACAGGTGCTGCTTTCAACTGCAGGTTGTCTGCTGTTAGGCCTACATCACATAGGCATACGAAAACAAATTTGCTGGCGATTAACTCTCTGGTGCAAGGTGTGCAGTGAGTATAGTGTCTACCTTCCGGCATCACGTGGCCATCTTCCTGTCCTGATGCTTTCCTCTCAAGTGTGTCCACAGCACTCCTCACTGCACTCCCACTGGACCGCCGAGACTGAGACACATGTGAAGAATGCTGGGATACCTCACTGCGTCCAGTCCCTTTACGAGCCTCACTATGACCATGACTGAGACCACGACTGTGTGTCTGACTTTGACTTCGACTTTGAGTTTTACTTTGACTATGGCTCTGACTGTGTGTTCTGGAGCGAATGACACTCTTGCCTTCCTCATTTTGAATTATTTCTAGATCTTCTGGCCTTATGTCCTCCTTGTTTGCCAGAGCTTCTATCAACTCTGGACTTACTTCATCTACTGAATGAACGCTGGGACTACCCGTGCCCTTGGTCACTGAATCATTTACGTAATGAAGAAAATGATGTAAAAATCAAGATTTTTTATAATTAAATTGAAATAAATAAAGACAGAAAATAGTTTAATAGAAAAGTTCACATTCTAGTGGTCTAAAAATCACCACAATAGTCAAGGTATAAAAAGAATAAAGCAATAAAGCAAAACATAAACAAAGTTTTTTAATTTAAAGAGCTTTCATCTAAAAGGAAATGATGGGATGTTTAATTTTTAAAAGCCAATTTAGAACTGAACAAAGTATGCAGGGAATACACACAGTAGTCCTATCTAAAGAACACAAAAAATTCAAACATGTAAAGTATATGTATAGTACCAGTATGTATGTATGTAAGAAAACATTCAAAACAATGCCTTAGAGCACAAGCAATATCACAAAATATACGCAGTTTTCAAAGACCTGACTTCTTTTATCCCTATTATTTTGTCACTTCAGTTATCCACCTACCCACACTAGCCAGTGTTTCACGCAGTAAATCTCTGTACTCAGCAGCGGTGGGTTCAGCACTCTTCATTCTACGTTTAACTATCTCCATCACAGCCTCCTAAAAAAAACATCAAAAAATAAATAAGATTTGGATAAAATGTATGGGCTTTAGAAGCTCATCTAATGGAATAGGCTATGGAATGTAACTGCCACCAGAATAAAACTTTTGAAAAGAGTGCAAAGCATTTTTAAAATGTAGGGCTTTGTAACCACATCCCTTCTAAAAACTAAGTAGATGATACCACCACCATTCATGATAATCTATCTCATGCATGTCTAATGTGCACAGAATTTGTAACTGTCATATTTTGTTTATTATGCCATTACATTGGTATCACTCATGCATAATATTCATATGTCTGTCAGTGAAATATGGCAATACAAGTAAACTCCTGAATCAACAAAGTCACATTGAAACCATGACATTTATATAGTTAATATATTAATAGCTTGATTACTGTTGCAGAGTCAAGATCATAAAAAAGTCCCAGTGAAAAAGTTGTCCTTTTTTTCTGGGTGTATCTCAACTCTACTATGTTGTAGCATGCTGTTAGCCTATACCATAAAAAATACACCAAATCAACAAAATTATAAATTATGCTTCTACTGTTTACAGTCATCATTAATTTTTATATTTTTATCAAGTCATGTTAAATTGTTAAAAACTCTATCAACTACTGCTATAAATCAAAACTTGTGCTTTTACTTCATATGAGAGAAAAAATAAAGAACTGAAAACATATCAACTAAACTGAAATAAATAAATGAAATTCATAGTGATAACAGAAGCAACAAAAATGAACTGAAAACAAAATGAGTGCATATGCTAATAAATAAGATAAGATAACCAGTACAGTGCCAGTGTAATTTTCCCAACACCACTTCTAATGTGCTGTTCTCTTGGAAAAGTTTAGGGTTAAGGTGCCTGTGCAGTGCTGCCATCTAGTGAGTAATCATTTCAGAATGTGCTTTAATGATAGGTGACTGGCTGTTCTGTTCAGTAAAATATTGTTAAGTAATAAGCATTATGAGGAATGGCTGCCTTTCACCTTTCATGTAAAGCAACATTTGAACGAAGATTCCACAGAATCCAGCTGATGAAATGCAAGGGTAATAGTACCCAGTATGATAATTATCTTGAATTTTTTTTTTAGAACATCTAACAAATTTTTTTCCTTCTTCTTCTTATTTTTTTTTTTTTTTTGTTTGTTTGTTTTCTTTTCTTTTTGTGACAATGAATTCACTCAACACACAGTGCTGAAAACAGCCACATTCTGTGCAATTATACACTACACTCTTCCCTTCAATCTTACATCTTCATCATGATCATGTTCATAGTCTAAATATGAAACATCTTTCAGTGACTGACTACGGGAAATAATTTGTGTTGGCGTTGGCAAACGCTCCATCCACAACTCAGCTGCAAGCTAAAACAAAATGCAACCAAATTTTGACAGTAAGCAAAGATTTTAGATTAAAAGACTGCTTTCTACTTAAATGAAAAAAAAGAAGCTGCATGTAGGTTAAATTCATGCAAATGTATGAAAATATTAACACTGTAAATTCTTTTAAATGCATTTAGATGGAAATTAAAAATAATTAAGTTTACATATATTCAAGCTCTTTGTGATGCTTATTGTATCTAACATGCACTACATAATAATAATAATAATGATCATAAATTAAAGTAAAAAATAAAATAAAATAAATTACTATTGTGACCAGAAAACTTAATATGCCGTGAATTTTCCTGAGTGAATAATGAAAGTTATATGTGGTTATCATGCAATTATTGATCATGCATCCATGGTTTTAATTGAAGTAATATTCTAATAACATTCCACCACCAACTGGAGTTACTCTATCTTTTAAACTACGTGATATAAAAATACATGTAAATACTTTTTTGTTTGTTTTACTGGCATATTTTTCAAAACAGTGTCACAAATGTTATTTTATTTTATAAAAGGACTGTCAGCTTCTCTTCACAAAGATCTAAAACATTATAAAACATTATGTACAGTATATTAACTATAACAATATAGGTAAACTATTTCCAATTTTTCACATTACTCCCATGGTATTATCATATACCTACCCTTGCATCCTCCTCTAGGTCCTGTCCTGCATCACTCTTATTGAGAACACTGACTGCGATCGCACGAGCATGCGCAGTCAGTGCCTCAATCAATTTCTTCTCTGCCTCCTGTTGTGACTCAGTTACTGCTGCTGCAGCTTCTGCCTCAGAGGTATGAGAGTGGGACTGGTTATCAGCTGGAATGTACATACAAATGTGTTCAGATATGTCACATTGTGGTAGTTGTGATGATAGCGATGTGAAGCAGTGTGACATTGTGTTTGACACTGGTACACTGGTGTTGGTACAGGAAATTAAAGACATGAACTTGAAGTCTTTACTTAAAATAACCTCTGCACAAAATTCTACCAAAAGTTTACTTTAAATGAATCATTTTCTCAAAAGCATATGTCTTCGTTGATATCATATGTAGTGTTCTTCATTAGCTGCATGATATAAATCTTAGGCTTCGTTCACATGCAATGTCTATTTTCTAAATTCTATTTTCTATTTTCGGTATGTCTTATGATCACGGTCTGTGCACTGAATATCCCGCGGCGTAATTACTGGCAGCGCGAGCCAGTTACTATAAGTTACTATATAAGTAACTGGCTCGCGCTGCCAGTAATTACGCGGCGGGATATTCAGTGCACAGACCGTGATCATAAGATAGCGCGAATAGAAAATAGAATTTAGAAAATAGACATTGCATGTGAACGAAGCCTTAGTACTTTTTTTATTTAGATGCGTGTGTATGTGTGTGCTTGTGCAATCTCACTTAATATAACACCAAAGAGAATAAGCAATTTAGCAAAGCAAAAATTTTGCACCAAATGCTTGCCTAATAGCACTGGTATAAAAGTACACATGTATATCCTTCCACAAACACAATCACTCTAATGAAGCAATGAAATACAAGTTACTAAACAATGACTTTACTTTACTTCATCATTTGTGCAAATTCAAACAAGTTGCCTGTAACAAAAGTGCATGTGAAAAGAGAATAATAACAGAAAAATACATGTGCTGTAGTTCATGCATTAGAATCTTCAGCTCATAAAAAGTGAGAATCTAAAAGATAAAAAAGCAAAGAAAATTAAGATAGCAAGTGCATGAAGGTATATAAGTGAAATACATTTTCTAAACAAAATTTAACAACACAAAATATTGGTGTAAAAAGTCACAAGAGAACATGCACAACAAGTTAAGTGAAGCATCAGAAACCAAAGGTGTCAAAGGTGGCTTCATGCAGTCAAAGTGACACTGTGCATTTAAAATAACATCATGAAGTGTAAGTAATATCAAGCATGTCAGGGCAAAAACGTCATGCAGCTGAAGTGACATCACAGCAATTTCAGTGAGGTAATGCAATCCCCGTGACATCACACATGCATGTGACATCATGCTGTACCTTCAAGCCCTGTTAAAACATCAGAGTGTCCCAAGCTAGACCCTGGTGACAATGACTTCTGAACCCTAATTTCAGGCTCAAGAAACACTGCAGGGGTGTTAGAAGACTTGGCAGGTGGTACAGAATACTCTGAGGCAGGCAAACCCTCAGAAACTGAGTCAGCTGAAAAAATGTTATTATGTTGATAGTTTAAGTCCCCAAGCAAATAAAAAAATAATAATAAAATAAAATAATAATAATAATAAATAAATTAAATTTAAAAAAACTACTGGGTGTTCATGTGCAATTATAAAACTGAATGTTATAAAAGGGTTAAAAGGTCAATTATACAAATTATAACGACTCAGCAGCATTACTGATCCATGTCATATATTGAAGGCCTCTAAATACAATAGCCATATGCACTCATACATAACATTCATACAACAGCAATATCTATAGTAATACATATATAGTAATACATATAGAGGAAGCCGTGACTTGTACTGTTTTATACCAGTATGTCTTAATATACTGTTATGTATTAACTGCAATTAGTAAATTACAAGTATGTGTACAGATATGGGGAAACTGTCTGTCTGGCCAGTCATGACCACCTGAAGAAGGGGAGGACTGGCATAAATTTTGGTAAAGCAGGTCCTCTGGACTGGCAAGGTTTATTTGTAAATACAATAATTAAAAACAAATCAAATATGTCAACATAGGGTAATGGAAATAACTTAGTTAAGGCCAGCACAGAATTGGGACTGTCACTACCTCAAAAGTTATCCTCATGTCTGTGTGTATATAAGATAAGATCAATGTTATACATAAAGGATAAAACAATGTCATGCTATGGTGCTAAACTAAAATCAGATTTATGATGTGCTAGATGCATATACAATATATGGCATACATGTGTAATAACTAAAACAATGAAGAAAACCGATTAATAATAAGTAATCCCTAATCCTCATGCTGTTTCATAATCAATATGCATGTATATATATGATTCTTATAAGTATATCAGTTACAAACAAGCCACCTGGAATAAAAAAAATTGTATTAATAATTAAAGCATGTAGCTCCATTTTATGTAAGTTTTAGTTGGTGTTTGTAAGAGCATCACTACCTAATAGCTACTGTGTATTTGCCATTGACTCTCAACAGTTCTATCAACCAGGGATTATATTTTACAAAGTCTAGAACCTTCGTACATTTGAATATTAAGTAATTAATTTGAAAATATATGCATGTTTCTAATGAAAAAATATGTTTATGGAAAAAGGTTTCAGACTTTAGAATATAGCCCCATGCAGGTGACATCACAAAGCACTGTTAACATATACAGGCGTGCATTTGCATATTAACTATATAGTGCCTAGCCTAATGCTGCTTAGTCAGCTATGATATTGGTTCTACCATCTACCTGTGTGACCTGTGATAATTGTGCTTGACCGCACTGATGTGCCAAATTTTGACACGGACTCCCCCTGGGGATTGTAACTCCAGGTGTACATGGATGCCGTGGCATCAAAATCACCACCGTGAAAGTCTACAGCTGTCCAATTAAAAAAAGATTCAAACACAAAAAAGTTAGGATTTGAAAATCATTAATTCATACACAGTGGAAAGCAATACAAAAGATCATAAAAAAGGGTATTATTAAAATCTTCAAACAAAATAAGGACAAAGAATGTCTACATTCATTTGTTGAAACTATGTCTCAATACTGACATCAAATAGCAGATATTACATGCAAATTGAATACAAACGAAAAATCAAACCTCAGTAAAGCAGACTGCTGTTAGTTGCCACTAAATCTTTAAGGAATTTTGGGAATGAAAATGCAACAAAATGCAGGATTCTTTTAACTACTCACTATCTCTAAGATGGTATAAAAATATGGATTAATTCACCATTCACTTGGTGTCATTTAGGATGTCTAGTATAGAAAAAAGTAATTTTATGGACAGATACCCTGTAAAGAAAATATATTATTATTTCCTGAAAGAAGCTACTTAAATTCAAGGTAAATGATAATTAAATTATGATGCATTGGTGTCCTACCTCGGTATTTCCCATATTGTCTTTCTACATCTGAACTTCCTTCAGTAACCTTGCTTTCTTGTTGTGTAGTTTCCTTTGTACGTGCAGCAGGTGCAGCACGTGCACGTGCATGTCCAGATGCATGCAGTGGTGCTTCCTCTTCTTCTGAATGGTGTCCTGAATCTCTGCCATCTGTGGACAAACAATTAAACCATTTTAATGTTGCTTATTGTTATTTACTACTCATTAACAACCCAACAGCTATATGGCACTGTTGCCACAAAGATATCAAAACAAGAACTTCTTACATAAGAAAATCACCTAAAAAATTTACATTGTATTTAGCAAAAATTATTTATTTATTTATTTATTTATTTATTTATTTATTTATTTATTTATTTATCTATTATTTTTTTATTTTTATTTATTTATTTATTTATTTTTTGATGTGATGATTCAGCAATGTTTCTTGTTTTTCACAATGTAGAGCCTCACACAATATAGCATACATCTCAACAGTCATACAAACTACAGTATACCCACCTCCTCCACCTACTTCCACAGCCAGATGTTCCTCAGAATCCTTGGGTTTCATGATTACAGCACCACCAATAGACAGTGCTCCTCCATTCAGAAGTACCACACTGCCTTTATGTGAATCATCACTCTTTGTACTCTTGTGACTCCTATGGCTGGCATAGCTCTGGGCACTTCCAATAGCTATGAAGTAGGTGACAATATTTTAATGACCGTGAACTTTTTAAAAGAACTTCAGAGAGGTGGTCTTATATTAACCTTGGAATACGCTCAGATAAAGTGCTGAAATGTGTCAACAGTTGTTCAAAACAGACAAGAGCAAAATGTGTTTGGATTGCAATGTTTCATTAGATGAAAGTTACCAGCCCAGCATGAGTTCATCTCTAGAAAATAATATTCTACTAAGTAATCACTACCCAGATGTAATCCTTTGGATGAATTGCGTTTGCTAAGATGGTGGACTAGTGCTGAGCTGAATAATGCCTATTCTAATTTTAACTTTTTTCAGCTTGTGTGTTAACTTTTTGAAGTAAAAAGTGAAACAAAAATGTTTTTGACCTGTAAACATTTTCAACTTACATTTCTTGGAAGATACACTTTTTCCTGTCACAGAACCCAGAGGACTGGCCTTGAACCCTGACCTTGCTGAGTGCACCCTGGGAAGGTCATCCAGGGAGTTAAGGGAAGCACTGAGAGACTCTGCACTGCTGTGTAAGTGGGGACCTCCCGCAGCCATAGGTCCTGTGAGATGAAAGAGACCAGTTTACCTTCATATACACCATATCTCAATTTTGATACTTTATCTGTTTCTGTATGTGAATGTATTGCCAAATGGTGTAAAGACATCTTCAAGTATTTTAAAATACAATGTATTTCTAGTATAATACTTTCAATTTATTACATAGCATTTCACAGAATTGCCCAGCATATCTGAAGGCTGAAGGCCATTGTGACTTTCTCTAAATCAGACAAAGATCTTACCTCTAATATAGTTTCAGTTTTTATAACTCATAAGCATTTTCAAATCCTCTAAATTTAATAATACCACCCCCACTGTTCTGTAATATAATGATAACCCTTTTTACCTTTACTTCTACTGCTCCTTGCACTGAGAGGTACTCTTGATTTCTTCTCAGCTGATTTCTCATTTGCTTTCTTCATTATTTCTTCCTCATCAACATGTGTTGCCCACTGCTCCTGCTCCTCTTGGTCTTCCAACCCCTCATCTTCTTCTGTAATATTGTTTGGATTAGTATTAGGGGTAATATGCACTCTAGATAACATAACACAATTAAGCAAAACTTAATGTTCAATTATATATTCATAAATGTTAAATATTCTTTTCTTTTGTTTATATGTATATAAACATTTCAACAAATTTCTCATAGTAAAACCACTTTCACATACCAGCTTTTACAATTTTACTGTTGACTATCACAGTATCACTAAATATTTGTTTAAAATTAAGCAAAATGTCTGCATACTTTTCAAAAAATGAGATAAAATGAGTTACTGGCTGATATTCAACTTCCTATAATGTAGTTTGAAAATATGTCATGTTACTTCATACAAGGAGTTGCAACTCCTTGCTTCATAGAGCACAGATACTTAAATAGATGAATTGAATGTGTATACAGGATATCACAACAATAAAAACTCAACTAATTATGACCCTACCATCATGTTCCTCCAGCCTGCTATTGGTCATCTGGCTGGCGGTGCGGGTGAGGTTGGTCTGCTCTCTGGAGGCAAGAATTGACTGCTGTGGTGTCGGAGGCTCGATATGGACGTGAGGTACAACTCCAGGTCCTAAATAAAAATCAATACTCTATGTCAATGATATTTAAGGTAAAGATGACTACATGCTGAATAGTTGTAGTTTAAAATAATGAAGACGCTACTAATGATCAATTGCGTATGATCTCATATGATTCATTAAATTATTTTTTAAAAACAAATTAAAACATTATAAAAATGCTCTACATCACTGATTGCAGTAAAATATATATAATGGCTATTTCATGTTCTCACCTTGTGCTGTAAGACCAGCTTGAATGGGAGGCAAGACTGGGGCTTTGGAAAACTCCCCCTTCCCAGCAGAGGGCAGCATGTCCACTGAAGGAGCAGGTGCTGCTGCAGGAAGTTTGGAGAGAGAAGCTGCAGACATCTTTGAACTAGCTGCACTACCTTTTCCAGAAGATTTTTTAAGATCTTGTTCATTAATATCAGGCCAACCAGCAGATTGATCTGAAACAATAAATAGATAAATTGCATTGTGGATTTTTTTCTTTTTGGTTATTCAAAGTTTAGGTTATTCATTTATTTGTCCAGATTTCTATACGAGAATCAGTAATAAAATGTTCAACAACATTTCAATACATAGCATAATCTGCAATTTTATCAAACTGAAATAAGAAACTGTCTGTGTACACTTAAATTCTGAAAGATGTTAGACAGAAAATTAGAGAATACAATGTATATAAACATGAAGATAGGAAAGTAAGAATTCTTGTCTAAGAGCGCATTCTCAACGAATTAAGCCAGGCTNTTTTAAACAGAAAGGCCATTTTAAAATGGGGCATTTAAATGGCTTGGACAAATATACACACTGTGCCGTAATTAATCCACCTCATATTGAGCTTAATGAATCAATGTTACCTAACGTCTCATTTAAACTGCCAATGATTGATCTATTTAATTCTTTCCAACCATGCATGAAATTGCTTCAGAGAGTCAATAATCTCCATTGAAAGTCCATCTTTACATAACCAAGTGTTCGCTACTGTTATAATAAGTTAGCTAATTGCTCACAGTCTACCTGGGAGACAAGAAACATAACCAGGTATGCTGCAATTGGAAAAATATTTCTTAGGTTTATTTGACATCCAGCCTCTTTAAGTTAAACAAAATCTGAAATGTATACCCCATGGCATTTCTATACACATAATGTCAATTGATTTATGTAGTGAGCATATCATGTAATGCTTTAAGAGAGCAAACAAGAATTGGAGTCCAAAATCAATCAACATTCCTCAAGGATATGAAAAGTTTGGTCAACACCAGGCTAAACAAAAATAAAAGAGCAAGAAAAAAGAGATGCTCTTTTCTAGAAAGCATTTCTGTTATTTTTCCCTTGCATCATCAGCATTTCCATTCACTGAGTTAATATTTTGTTGTACTACAAAAACATTGGGAAAGTTATTATTTTACTGCATGTCTGGCGTTTTTCCATTCCTTTTGTCTGGTCATTAAATTTTTCGGAAAAAATTCCCACCTGAATGTTGTTACTGGTCTATATTCATCTCAAATGAAGACAGATAATGAAGAGGTCAAGAAAGAACTTGTTATGTTATTCTCTCTTCATAAATAATGAGCTGCTTATTCATAACTAAAGGGTGTATTGAGTGAATTGAAAATTGAATGACAGAGTAGAAGTTATGCCTAATAGCCTGTCTGAAAAACTCACCTTCTCCTGAGGAGGGCTGCATAGTACTCTGTTCACTAGGTGCTACTTCAGGTGGTGCTGGCTTGGCGCCTTTCACTATCACTATCTGATTGCTGTTGTCATTCACAAGGTTCTGAAATATATCATAGAAAGACATCATAAAAACTGACATTCCTCATAATTTGTGGACTTAGTGTGTAAATACAATACATGCATACACTGAATACTGCAAAAATTAGGGTAACACAGTAATGGCTGTTTTTCAGGAATTTTGTAGGATGACGAGATAGACAACATTTTATCCAGTTACACCATACTGTCTGTGATATTAACTGCACTAATGAGTACAACAATTCTTGAAATATAGAGAAACTGAATATACTTTATAGACAGGGTGGATTCTAGACTGTGTTTGCAAGGTAGGTATTTTGGGGAAATAAGTAAAAAGAGTTTTCATTTTTCATTCATCCATTTAATGAAACCATATGCATAACTGAAGTTAAATAATTATGAAGTACATGTACATAAAATAAGTATCCAACATTACAATGCACACAGACTGCAAAAACAATTCAATAAGGTAAGAACAAATTATACAAGAAAATGGGTGTCAAGACTTCACATTTAGTATGTACATAAATTGATAACTTACAGTCATGCATTAACATAAATAATATATAAAAGGCACTAAATCTGAATCTAAAATTTTAGGTATTTTCAATGGCATGCATTACAGGATAAGAAATGGTTACCAAAAGAGATGTATATGTATTTATATTCCAAAGTTATTAAGCACACTGACAAATTAGTAGTAGGTTATGGTGTCTACAGTTTTTTAAAATATTAAAATATCTCTTAACATATACTTCTAAAAATAAATCATAAAATGTATATCTGATAGTTCCATATATCATACGATATTCTGTTAAAATTGGACAAAAGTGTAGAATAAGCAAATTGGAAACCAAACATCCTATATGAGTTCTACAAATCTATGTGAAAAACAAATTAACTCAAATGTAAAGAGAGAACTCTGGGGAGATAGAGGTAAGGTTGAGAATGATAAAAAATACAATCTTCAAATCACTGCACACTCTAATGATTTCTTATTTTTAAAGGAGAGTTGGCTTGTAACAAACCTCAATATCTTTTAAGCCATTATATATAAGTTGTGTTAAGTTTCTTCTCCATGGCTTTTTCATTATCAAAATAAAAGGGCATAATTACATATGTTTATATCAAACTTTTTTA
>NW_019773542.1:0-44180 GCF_001039355.2 Lingula anatina
ATGAGTTTTCGAAGGAAACGAACTGCTGAATTCTAAATAGACTGATTTTTCCCATTTGATAGTTAGGCATTCCGAACAACAGGATTGATTTGAAATAGATCAATTCAGTTTTATCATCATTGAGGTTTTTTTCTGGGTTCCCATACCAAGATCGATCTAATAGGTCCGATCCATCTCCGGAGGTTTCTTGCTAAATTTCTTTCAGCTTAAGCGGCTTAGATGTCTGGCACGCCTACTGAAGCTGCCAAACGATAGTTAATTACCCCATGGCAGTCGGTAGGCGTTACGGACATCCTAGCCGCCTAAGCTGATTACAATTTATCGAGAATCCCCATGGAGAAGGATCGAGCCATAGTAAATACGATAATCTATGGTACTGGTCCCTATGTAGTTTATCGTGAGCCAAAATCTGATGTCATACATACAAGTCTCAATAATTGCTTTTTCATCATGAGGATTTTTACATATAACATTTATCTAGTAATAATCCACATACCACATCAAATTGAAATCAAACAAAATATATCCTCAGTGGGTAAAGTGTGTAGTGTAAAGAGAATAGGGCCGAGCTCATACCACATAATGTGCTTAAAACTTTTATATTACAAAATACAAAAATAAGGTAAATATTACATAAATCAAATAAAAAGCTCAAGGTACAAAATAATAACAAATATTGGTAATTACCGACCTTGAAATTTGGGTAACTTTTACTTTATCGCCAAGGTTTCTACCCTCCGCCAGGTCCACAGATATTTGAACAGAGCACTAGTGCACGTTTTGTCTGGCTATTCACTAGCTATGAACTAAAATTTTCCTGAGCAAAAATGTTTATTAGCTTGGTAGTTGCATCATACATGATAATTATCAAACACAATCTGAAATATTTGATAATTGATAATTGATAATTGTCATGTATAAAGTGTCCCTGTTCCGAAAGATTTGTCCTTAGCATTATGGGGAATGGACTACGGTTCCTAGCAGACTACCATTGTTGTCACATCAGTCCAGACACGACCAGAGATGTTACCGCCATATAGTGACTGCATCTTGTATTAATCATAAGACAAGGCGTCACATTATATTTATGCTCAAAATGGGTCTCCTAGACAGCGGAATGCGTTAGATGAACGATGGCAGCAGAATGCGCCTCAGGTGAGCGTGGACAGCAGAATGTGTTAGGTGAGCTTGGACAGCAGAATGTGTTAGGTGAGCTTGGACAGCACAGTCTGCGCCCTTCACACAATACCTGCAAAGAAACTGAACCGACAAATATGGACCCGTAGTTGACCCGTAGATAATACACTGGTCTCAGAGAGGTTTCAGAGGGTGTTCAGTAGTCAGAATGTGTTAGGTGAGCGTGGACAGCAGAATGTGTTAGGGGAGCCTGGACAGCAGAATCTGCGCCCTTTACACAATACCTGCAAAGAAACTGAACAAACCGACGACGCTGCATAAATAGTAGGCCCGCATTTTACCCTCTGCCATGGCCGTAGATGAATTATGTTCATTTGTAAAAATGTGATATTAATATAAGCCAGAGACATATCTGTGAATATCTAATAAAAAATCAACCTGTGGCCCTGGTAGAGGGTACCCGCTTTACACTATCAGTTCTTACGAGACTGTAAAACACGTGCGTTAAACGATATTTTAGCGTACTTTGTACATGAAAGGATGTGCTGAATCTATTAAATAATGGCTCATTCCAAACGAAACTACCGCTCTATTGAGTTAAATCCACAGGGACTCTCGCTGAATGGCAGTCGGGTATGCATGTCATTTCTGGTGACACGGGTGACATCACACACGACCAGCGGAAATACACCTGTAGGTTAACAGCTCACGCGCGTCATTATATGAGGAAATGCGTATTCAAATGTCAGGTGCATAAAGAATTTAAGCCTGGATTGCAAAATAATATTTCTCTTGTAAGGGTGCAAAATATTGAATAATTTTCTTAATTTTTTCAATCCGCAGCACAGTGAATATGTACCCCGGTATAATGCTCTTAGGGCAATTTATAGTTTGTGGTAACGCCCCGTGTATTTATTTATTTTTTATTACTTATTATGTACCAATATGTATAATACAATCATGTCAACTCGTCCAACTTCAGACATTTCTCTTTTCGAAATATGTTGTGAGGTTTTCGTCAAAATGGCGGTTGAAGTACATTATACATGTACATTTGCGAGTCTTGTCGTCTTTACAGTGTCAGAAAGTATTCCTCGCCGTTAAAAAGCTGAGGACCGATAGAAGTCCCTTCTTGTCTCCTTAGAAATTCCTTAACTTCATTACTTTCAGAGATATCGATGTACTGGGCATAGAACTTCTTCCTGCTGCGGATCAACTCTACGTTCTGAAGGCGCATCTTGACTTCCGCGTTGGATGGAACGCGGCTGATATACACCTTAATTCCCGACGCGGAACACGTGGAAACATATACTGGTTAAATTATATGTGAATTCTTTTCCCTTGATGCTTTTTGTCGCGCTGTCGGCCGATACAGCATATATGAAAAAACAAATTGACTGCAAATTAAGCACGATTTTGGTTCTTCAGGTTTCGTAACACGTTTTCATAACATGTGCCTATTATTTCTACAAGTATTCGCTGCCCAAAATGCGCCCCCCCCCAAAAAAAAAATGCTGTCTCACCGTTTTGTTGGAAAAACCGCCTTTATCTCTGAGCCCACGTCTTCACTTCCCTTCACTTCTAGCTAAAAATGACCACTGAGCTTCACGTCTTAAACTACTACACGTCACTTCCAACACAATCCTGTCAATGTCTACAATACTTGGAAGCGTGGAAACAACCTTTAATTTGTTAATTATACAGGGTGAAAATCGAAAGTTAAAAAGAAAAAAATATATATGAACAGGTTACTTTTATCAAGTCATGAATGTGTGTCTGTGTGAGTGTGTGCGATTTATTTGTTACACACGTATAAAGATTTACAGTTGATACCGGAAATTACCGACACCTTGCTGTCGATGAAAAATAAAAACGAAGAAAGAGGACGCGGCCGTGTATGAAACTTACAGAGAAGGCAACTTATGAAGAAGTAGACGATCTCGCGATCTTCATCGAATGCTCAAACTTTTACTTGTGTAATGCAAAAATTAATAAATGAATGAAACATACCGGAACGCCAAGCCATCAATTTTATGGTCAGCGGCTTGAAATTACCGCGAAAATAGGAATAAAAGTGATACTTCTAAGGAAACGGCACTCTCAATTTCGTAAAGATCGTTAATTAAAATTATTTTGCGATTATTTGAGAGAGAGAGAAAGAGAGAGAGAGAGAGAGAGAGAGTCAGCAATAAATTTTCTTTTTTTTGTACAATAAAATAAAACTAATGTCCAGACTCATTTTTGTACATGAAAAGAAGGATATTCCTGCTGGTCTCACAGTAAATACTGGTATTACTGACGATATTTTTAAGCGTTTATTTACAAGAATACATCGTGATCATAATGATCGTGCAAGCTTGTTACATGTACATTTGATTCATTGAAGGTAAAATCACTTGTCGCTGATTTTAGAAACATATCAAACTATACCATTGCTCATATAAAAGATTGTACTTTTATAACACAGTTACTTGGCTGTAAAAGTGCGAAAAGAATTAAAAAAAAAAAACAAATTTGTTTTGTTTTCACTTTTCAACCCCGACATTAAATTAGCTAGTGTGTGGAATTTAAACGTAAATAACGATTAATTTTACTTTCCCACTCCTACATTATCGTATAACTAATTGTTGAAGAAAAAAAAAACAATATCATCACCTTCCAATATAAAAGTTATCATTTTAGAAATATCCATAATTATGTGTTCAGCAAGCAATGTGCGCAAAGTTTCGCTGTAATTCTTCTTTCTTTTTGTGTTAAAAATGATGTCGGCTGGTTAACGTCTGATACTTAAATTGTAGTTAAGGAACATAGCGAAATGTTTTCACCTTGCCTCCCAACTCCCCCACTACAAGCTGTCCTTTCTTATCAATGGTCACACCCCTTGGCCCTGAAACCTGCTGTGGACCCACCACGTATCTTAATAGTTGACCATCTGAGGTCAGAACAACCACCCTGTTATTTCCCAGGTCAGCAATGAAGACGTGCCCCACGCTGTTTGTACACACTCCCCAGGGGGAGACCAGGTATCCATCACCTGAGCCGCTATCACCTGGTGTACCATATTGGAATACAACATCTCCCTGGGGGGTCACTCCATATACACAGTGTCCATCCCAGTCACTCACCACAATGGTGTCACGACATGGGAGCACTGCAGTGTATAGTGGATATTTACACATAGGAACACTGATCTTGTTGATAAGATTGTACTGCACAGCGTCATACACACAGATACATTTATTGTTCCTATCACAGACAAGTATGTGTCCATTGTTGTCCACTGTAACACCCCATGGCGCAGACATGTCACCCTGACCAAATGTTTTGACATGTTTCCCGGAAGAGGAATACACTCGGCATCCATCATCACATGTAACCACCAGTCTGTCATCACTGAGCACGGTGACACCTCTGGGAGTGGGAACATCAACCTGGAATATCACCTCATGAGATGGTGATATTGCTGTAAGTTTACCCAGCCCGTTAGAAACTAAATTTATTGTTCCACATTGGCTGCACGATATGTCCCATACATAATTCATACTGATATCAAACTCACCCACCAAAGATGCAGTATTTAGCCATTCTAACTTCTTCACACGACCAAAGAAGTCTACTGGAAGTTTTCCTTTACTGAAAGTGATCTCTGTTGTTTTTACCTGTACGGTGGGTCTAACATTGTTCAGTTCTTTCATCCTTGCTTGGATATTTTTAGCGTGTGTCATCACCTCCGTGTGGGACCCATGTTGAACAAGCTGTTTGGCAAACTCACATGTGCTGTGGATGGATACTTTCTGTAGTTGAACGCGATCTTTCTCAATCTCGAGTGACTTCATGTGCGTTGCGGCGTGGTCTTTTGCTTCTGCTATCAACTGAGCAGAAATAAGCTGAACCTCTTTTATAATATCTGTCTCCTGTTGATGTATGTCACAGACAGGCAGAAAGACAAACAGACAGATAGACAGACAGACAGATAAAAAAAGCTAACAGACAGACAGACAGACGAATAGACAGACAGACAAACAAACAAAGAGACAGCCAGACCGATAAAAAAGCTAACAGACAGACAGACAGACAAATAAACAAACAGATAGACAGACAAACAAACAAACAAACAAACAAACAAAAAGACAGACAGACAAACAAACAAACAATCCAACCACAATCCACCCACCGATGGTAACTGTCAGCCTGATTTCATACTACTATTCTCTGCCCAAATGCACCCCCCCCCCAAAAAAAAAAAAAAAAAAAAAAGAAAATGTTATCTCACCGTTTTGTTGAAAAAACCGCCTTTTTCTCTGAGCCCACATTTTCTCTCCCGCTAAAATGACCACTGAGTTTCACGTCTTACACCACTACACGTCACTTCCTGCACAATCCTGTCTCTTCCAATAATAATGTCAGCAATACTTGGAAGCGTGGCAACAACCTTTAACATGTTAATTATACAGGGTAGAAATCAAAAATTAAAAAGAAAAAATATATATGAACAGGTTACTTTTATCAAACCATGAGCATGTGTGTGTGTTTGAGTGTGTGCAATTTATTTGTTACACACGTATTAAGATTTAGAGTTGATACCGGAAATAACCGACACCATGCTGTCGATGAAGAAAAAAAAACGAAGAAAGAGGACACGGCCGTGTATGAAGCTTACAGAGAAGGCAACTTATGAAGAAGCATACGATCTCGCGGTCGTCATCGCATGCTCAAATTTTTACTTGAGAAATACAAAAATTAATAAACGAATAAAACATACCGGAACGCCAAGCCATCAATTTTATGGTCAGCGGCCTTGGGCTTGAAAATTACCGCAATAATGAAAGAAAAGCGGTACTTCCAAGGAAACGGCACTCTCAACTTCGTAAAGATCGTTAGTTAAAATTCTTTTGCGATTATTTGAGAGAGAGAGAGAGACAGAGTCAGCAATTAATTTTCTTTTTTTTTGTACAATAAGATACAACAAATGTCCAGACTCATTTTTGTACATGAAAAGAAGGATATCATAGAATTAATAAAATATTGCCCGTTTACTCTTGTATAAAATGTGACAAGGGTGCATTTCGAACTATACAAATGCATCGACAGAGCCTAAAACTCAAGGGATTCAAGTTGACTTTGTGACTTCAGATCCAAGTAGCTAATCCACGTGTATTGTGTGAGGAGAAGCGGTAACGGTGACTTGTATCCGCTTTCATGTGGATATCGCGGTGGTTGGAGATAAAACCATAATGTCCCAGTGCTTACGTTAGTGTTATAATATTCCTGCTGGTCTCACTGTAAATACTGGTATTACTGACGATATTTTTAAAAGCATTTATTTACAATAATACAAGAGATCGTGCAAGCTTGTTACACGTACATTTGATTCAATGAAGGTTAAATCACTTGTCGTATTGTCCTTTTCTGAGAAACATATCAAACTATACCATTGCTCAAATAAAAGATTGTACTTTTATAACACAGTAACTTGGCTGTAAAAGTGCGAAAAGAGTAAAAGATTAAAAAAAAAACAAATAAATTTCTTTTGTTTTCACTTTTTAACCCCGACATTAAATTAGCTACTGTGTGGAATTTAAACGTAAATAACGATTAATTTTACTTTCCTACTCCTACATGATCGTATAACTAATTGTTAAAGAAAAAAACAACATCATCACCTTCCAACATAAATGTTATAATTTCAGAAATATCCATAATTATGTGTTCAGCAAGCAATGTTCGCAAAGTTTCGCTTCAATTCTTCTTTCTTTTTGTGTTAAAAGTGATGTCGGCTAGTTAACATCTGATACTTAAATTGTAGTTAAGGAACATAGCGAAATGTTTTCACCTTGCCTCCATACTCCCCCACTACAAGCTGTCCTTTATTATCAATGGTCACACCTGCTGGTGCTGAAACCTGCTGTCGACCCACCACGTATCTCAACAGTTGACCATCTGAGGTCAGAACAACCACCCTGTTATTTCCCAGGTCAGCAATGAAGATGTGCCCCACACTGTCTGTACACACTCCAGTGGGGAAACGCAGGTATCCATCACCTGAGCCTTCCTCACCTGGTGTACCATAGTGGAACACTACATCACCCTGGGGGGTCACTCCATATACACTCTGTCCCCTCCAGTCACTCACCACAATGGTGTCACGACATGGGAGCACTGCAATGTATTCTGGCCACGCACACATAGGAACACTGATCTTATTGATAAGATTGTACTCCACAGCGTCATACATANTCGTGTGTGCACGCCCACTTCCGGTGATCTGTACAAAACCACACGCGACCAGTAGAAGCAGGTTAACTGCGCACGCGCGTCATTATTTGTAGAAATGTGTATTCAAATGCCAGGTGCATAAAGAATTTAAGCCTAGATTGCAAAATAATACTTCTCTTGAAAGAGTGAAAAATACTGAGTAGTTTTCGTTTTAAAAATCCGCAATACAGTGAATATGTATCATGCTTTGAAAGGCGAGTTATAGTTTGTACAGTTTAGTAACGCCGCATTTATATTATTATTCATTTTATTGTGCATTATGTACCGGTTTATAGCCCTTTAGTACAATCATATCAGCTCCACCAGCCTCGGACATTTCTTCTTTTCAAACATGTTTTGGGTTTTCGTCAAAATGGCTATTGAAGTACATTATACACACATGTACATTCGCGTGTCTTGTCGTCTTCACAGTGTCTTAAAACTTCATTTTTAACCACGAGATAAATCAGTTCAGCTTTAAGAACACCATGAGACGTTCGTCTTCAACTGCTTCGTCAAAAGCACGGTAATCACCTAGGTAATCCTCGCCGTTAAAAAGCTGTGGGGGAATACTCAACGCGCCGAAACAGACCTGTAATGGCTAAGAACGTACCAATACACTCCAAACAGGCAGCCATAATGGCAGTAGTTAAAACGTAGCTAACGTAGGCAGTCTTCATGGCGTACTACAGCAAATTGAATTTAATAGAGAGAGAGAGAGAGAGAGAGAGAGAGAGAGGAAAAGAAGCGGAGTAAGAAGGAATGAGGGGGGGGGGTGGAGAGAGATTATTTTCATGATTTCATCGACGCTCCACATCACAATTTCAATACAATATGAAAGAACTGGTAGTAGTAGTAATTCGACTCCGATCATACATGTATATGTTACTCACGACAGTCGGTCTTTTCCATTATTGCGTTATTTATAACATAAAATCGTAGTTAACCAAACACAGTACTGTATCACCTGTAATGTTCTTTATGATTAATAAACTATATACTATTTTAATATTATGTCACGTACCTCACTGACAAAGAGAGAGCAAGAGGGTGTGGTCCAGTAGCGTTCTCAGTGCGCTGATGGGTGTGACGGCCACGGGTGCCACGGTCTGTGTGTGGGATAGATATAAGACAGTACCCTTTCACTCGAGTGATGTATCCCAGAACATCTTGGGCCTCAGTGAATAGGTATTCATGGCATATGTCTTGAGAGGGCGGCAGTGTAGTGTTTGACATGCATATACCGAGAGAAAAAAATCATTTCACCGTAAAACACCCCTTCAACCGAATAAATCGTTCCAATATCACTCTCTAAATGTATTGAGGATTAGACCACGGTGTAAATGAAGAACAAAAGACTCGGACGTGGTGTAACTCGCATAACCGCACGTCTTGCATGAATGCGTTATAACCCGTTCATGGACCGTGGTCTAAATAAGATAGACCCCTCGTCAGCGGGGGTTATGTGACATCCACTCGTGCTACGCACTCGTGTATGCCACATAACCCTCGCTGACTCGGGGTCTATCTATTACATAAACTCGGCGGCCAACTCCCGTCAATTGCTTACGAAAGGAAACTTGTTAAAATGTTGTTATAATTTATCTTAGCACTTGTTGTTGAAAGTCCAATTGCTTGAACAGTTTTCAATCAAACGTTACCGCAGACCATTCTGCCAGTCCGACCGGGCCACTCCCACAAGTTGGGATATCTGTTGAACAAATGCGCAATGGCGTAGCTGTCGTCTTTCAGTGACAGTACAACATGGAATAAATCTATACCGGTAACTCTGACGACGAGGCGGTTTCAGAGTGTACTAATATTCAAAATCATTTTAGAGCTTATTGCAGATTCAAAGATGAAATACATTTGATTTTTAGTGATGTTTTTGATGAAAAGCTGGTGATGGAGAAGAAGAATTAAAAATGAAAAAGAAAAAAAGATAAATAACACAAACTGTGCAATCAAATTAATCAAGTCACACGCCCGCTACATTCTTTATAGTATTATGTAATGGCAGTCAGCAATTCATTTTTCTTTTTCTGATAACAAATTACAACTTATATCCAAACTCACATATTTGTACATGAAAAGAAGTATATCATAAAAATATTAAAATATATTGCTCATTTACTTTTGAGTTGAGTTTGTGACCTCAGGTCCAAGTAGCTGATCTACGCGTAGTGTATGAGACGTACGTGGTACGTGGTACGTGGGACGTACGTGATAACGGTGACTTGTATCCGCCTTCATGCTGATATTGCGGCGAGATGGAGGTAAAAGCATAATGTTACTCTCACAATATTCCTGCTGGTCTCACGGTAAATACTGGTATTACTGACGATATTTTTAAAAGCATTTATTTACAAGAATACAAGAGATCGTGGAAGCTTGTTACATGAACCTTTGATTCAATGAAGGTAAAATCACTTGCAATTGTCGTACTGTGTCCTTTTTTTAGAAACATATAAAACTATGTCATTGCTCAAATAAAAGATTTTAACTTCATTATACAGTAGTATTTCTTGACTGTAAAAGTGCAAAAAAAAAAAAGAGTGAAAAAATAATAGTTAAATTTGTTTTGTTGTCACTTTAGAACCTCGACATGAAATTGGTTAGCTTACAGAATTAAGGTACACAATGAATAATTTTACTTTCCCGCTTCTACATTATCGTATAACTAATAGTTTTTAAACCATCACCTTCCAATATAACAGTTAAAATTTCAAAAATGTCCATAATTATGTGTTCTACAAGTATGTTCACAAAGTTTCGCTGTAATTTTTCTCTCTTTTTGTTGTAAAAATGCTGTTGCCTGATAACGTCTGATATACTACTTAACTTGTAGTTAATAAACATAGCGAAATGTTTTCACCTTGCCTCCATACATTCCCACTACAAGCTGTCCTTTAATATCAATGGCCACACCTGCTGGTGCTGAAACCTGTTCTGGACCCACCACGTATCTCAACAGTTGACCATCTGAGGTCAGAACAACCACCCTGTGATTCCACTGGTCAGCAATGAAGATGTGCCCCACGCTGTCTGTACACACTCCCCAGGGGTAGTTCAGGTATCCATCACCTGAGCCTTCCTCACCTGGTGTACCATACTGGAAAACTACATCACCCTGGGGGGTCACTCCATATACACAGTGTCCATCACTGTCACTCACCACAATGGTGTCACGACATGGGAGCACTGCAATGTATCGTGGATTATTACACATAGGAATACCAATCTTATTGATAAGATTGTACTGCACAGCGTCATACCCACAGATACATTTATTGTTCATGTCACAGACAAGTATGTGTCCATTGTTGTCCAGTGTAACACCCTGGGGGTAGGACATGTCACCCTGACCAAATGTTTTGACATGTTTCCCGGAGGAAGAATACACTCGGCATCCATCCCGGCATGTAACCACCAGTCTGTCATCACTGAGCACGGTGACACCCCTGGGACTTGGTACATCAACCTGAAATATCACCTCATGAGATGGTGATATTGCTGTAAGTTTACACGATATAACAGAAACTAAATATATTGTTCCACTTTGACTGCACGATATGTCCCATACATTCTTCATACTGCTTTCAAACTCATCTATCCATTCTAACATGGTCACACGACCAAAGAAGTCCGCTGGAAGTTTTCCTTTACTGAAAGTGATCTCTATTGTTTTTACCTGTACGGTGGGTCTGACATTGTTTAGTTCTTTCATCCTTGCTTGGATATTTTTAGCGTGTGTCATCACCTCCGTGTGGGAGCCATGTTGAACAAGCTGTTTGGCAAACTCACATGTGCTGTGGATGGATACTTTCTGTAGTTGAACGCGATCTTTCTCAGCCTCGAGTGACTTCATGTGCGTTGCGGCGTGGTCTTTTGCTTCTGCTATCAACTGAGCAGAAATACGCTGAACCTCTTTTATAATATCCGCCTCCTGTTGTTGTATGTCGGTCACCGTTTTGTTTACGACGTCAGTTGTATATTTCTGTTGCTTAGATATTTCTGACTCTGCTTTTTCAAACAGTGCAATGTTCTTAGATAAATGATTAAAGGCACTATTTATTTTTTCTTTATGGATTTTTGCTACATCTGCAATGTCTACACAGTTGTGTTTGTTGTGTTTGGTGAGAATACAGTCACGACACACAACAACATCGTCATCAGTGCAATAAAAGATTAACTGTTGTCCTTTGTGTTTATCACAAAATAGTCTAGCGTCCATTTCTTCCTGGACTTGCTTATCGTGATCAGACGCTGATATAATTTTGTGTCCCCGCAGAATTTTTATTGCGTCATGCTGTTTTTGTCGACAGTTCTCACATAAAAAATGTCTGCAATCTTGACAGTAAAATTGAGCAACCTGTGAGTCACAGTTACCGCACATTTTGTCTTTATTCTCTGTTGTCAACATGAAGTCCTTCACCTTGGACAAAAAGAAGTTACGGACAAGTTTCTCTATCCCACCTGGTGGAACAGGCGCCTCCTGAAGGCACACTGGACATTTGATGTTGCCTCCCGACCCACTTGCTGCCACGTGCTGGGCAAGACAAGCTAGGCAGAAAGTGTGATAGCATGGGAGGACACGCGGGTCCTCATACTCATGAAGACAGATGTGACACGTGAGAAAATTGTCACTGAAGACGTCGTACAACTTCTTAGATGCCATGACTTTAAACTGAGTTAGGTTCGAACACAGCCAAAAGTCTGTATAATTAGTCTCGTCACTTAAAAACGGCGCATTCTCTGTCATTGACTGGATTGTTTAACACTGCAGCGCCTGTGTTATATACAAGAACACCAGGCCGTGTCACATGACTGTGTGATGAAATCTGTGCAAAGGACGGTGAGGGTTGCAAGGGTCGCCTACACTTTGATGACTGACGCACCGAAGAGTCTTAAATCACCTTCCAAAGGCAATGTGTTAAGGTTGGCCTGCATTTACAACTCTTTCGGTTATAGACAGCAAATGACCATTTTTACCAAATGTTCCTGTATGTCATGGAGCATCTCGTGCATGGTTTATTCCTTTATGAATATAATGTACCATGATTGTATAAACAACAAACTGCAGAATAGTATAATTTCCAAGTCTTGTTTAAAAAGGTTCTTATTTCTGTATTATCCTCTCGCCACCCTCCTTGGACCCATGGACTGTTACAGAATCACCTGATTTTATTAAATATTAACGTGTCTGTAAATTATATCTGGTAAACATGATAAGAGACAATGTTTGATATACGTACATGTAGTCAAGTGTAGCACAGTATAATCAGTTTGAGTTCTTTGTTTTAGCGTTCAGCCTGCTGTTCAGACACCACTTCCCCCGACAGTGTACTCCGTTACGTTTCGGTATGGTGTCGGTAGTTTTCAGTATCTCATGTAGATCTCCAACGTGTGTAACAATCGCACACACACACACACACACACACACACACCGTCCTAGTTTGATAAAGGTAACGTGTTCAAGTATCCTTATCTGTTTAACTATCGATTGCTTCCCTGTATAATTAAAACGTTAGTGATTGTTTCCACGTCTACAAATATTGCAGACATTATTTTAATAATTAAAATGAATATTACGTCAAAGTAATATGGATTTTTATCTGCCAAGTAACTTTGTAAAAATTAATTAACTAAAATACCACTGATTTCCCTTTTGATTGCATCCCCTAACGCAGTTTCATGGGTTTGCGCTTTAAACGGTATTTTGATTAAAAAAAGAAAAAAAACCTGTAGTTTAATGAGGGAAAGATATGTTTCAAGTGATTTTCCACTATCATTTCCTTCTCGGCAAAAAGAAAAAGAATATTTGCATTAAAATGTAATAGCCGATTAGGCCTATCAAGTTGAATTTAAAGCACGGGTAGATGGCTCATTCAATCCTGCACTAACTGTAGACTTGGGTGTACGTGAGAACACACCTCACTAGTCCTGATAGCTGGAGTCACCTGAGCTGTACGCCCCACCACGAGGCACATGATACAAGAGATAGCAGAACTGGGCTTGTTTATTAACCCAGACGCTGAAGTTATTCTACGTAGGCACTCTAGTAACATTTTGTACAGGAACATATTGTTTACTGTTGAATATTAAGGCGGGAAATGTCAATGATATAGCATTTATTACCTTTTCAGCCTGTCAGTAGCAATTCACCTGGACTTTCATACTTTCAAATACAAATACAAATATTTAACAAATATTTTCAAACGATTTTATGTAAATAATAATGATAATACTCAACATGCGTCTCAGTGTTGCTTACACTAACATATAAAAACTAAAACCAGAAAGATAAATTAAAAACTAACATAAAGTTATTTAAAACTAAAATATTTTTGTAAATCGAAATATCCTTTAAATAATCTTTTCAAAACAGTGATAAGAGTTAATACACATTTGATATGTTAATAAAATTGGACCACAAAATAAGTGCAGCAATCTCAAAACTCCTGTGACAATATTAGGCCATTCACATTAGGCAGTTAACCGCGGTCGAGTTTACTCCGATTGAATCGCGGTTAACGGTCAGTAGCGATATAATTCCAGAAATCGTACTTCCTGTTCAGCATGCACTCTATTGTTCGGATAATTAAAAATCCGACCCTTTATATTTAAATTATTTTATTTTAGATATATGAGTTTACCGCAAAACGGGGGCAAAAGATAAGATACTATGTAGGCATGGTGATACAGATACCCTAAAGCCTATTTTGCGACAGACCGTTTTATTCTTGGCGCTTCCTGCTAATTTACGTTGTACCTCACTCTCCGACCATTTGGCGAGGAGGCCCTTGACGGTATCCTCAGACAATGATAGGTCTACTATTTTGCCGCTACTCATACTCATAGGACTCAAATAGCTGCGAGGATTTCTTGCAAACGAGATCAGTTGATTAATTGCCCAACTGTGTGCATGCGTTCCATATGTAAACATCCGGAGTTAACTCCGATTTAACCCAGCTCCCGATCTGGGTTTATTTCGACTGCGGTCAGGGGTACGTCGTCCGTTCACATTAGAAAAGTTCACCGCGACAGAACCGAGGTCATGCAGGCCTTGACCGCGGTCGAAAATGCTAGTGTGAATAGCCTATATGTTTTAAGCCTTTTTTGTATCGTTTCGCTTGAGATGAAATTGACCACAGGAAAGAAGAGTTTTAAAAGTTCTATTATTAATTTATTATTAAATGAAATATATAAGTATATTATATACTTCATGTAAAGTCAAGAATAATATCTTATAGACTATTCTTTAAGGCTGCATGTGGGTAACTAATGAAGATCGTGGAGAACTGGTGTACATGTGAGAATCACGTGATATGGTGGAACTTCTGAGTTTTCGAAGGAAACGAACTGTTGAATTCTAAATAGACAGATTTTTCCCATTTGATAGTTAGGCATTCCGAACAACAGGATCAGTTTTATCATCATTGAGGTTTTTTTCTGGGTTCCCATACCAAGATCGATCTAATAGGTCCGATCCATCTCCGGAGGTTTCTTGCTAAATTGCTTTCAGCTTAAGCGGCTTAGATGTCTGGCACGCCAACTGAAGCTGCCAAACGATGGTTAATTACCCCATGGCAGTATCAGTAGGCGTTTCGGATATCTAAGTCGCCTAAGCTGATTACAATTTAGCACGAGAGGAGAAAGATGGAGCCATAGTAAATACGATAATCTATGGTAATGGTGTCTAAGTAGTTTGTCGTGAGCCAAAATCTGAATTCATACACGCAAGTCTCAATAGTTGCTTTTTCATCATGAGGATTTTTACATATAACATTTATCTAGTAATCATCCACATACCACATCAAATTGAAATCAAACAAAATATATCCTCAGTGGGTAAAGTGTGTAGTGTAAAGAGAATAGGACCGAGCTCAAACCACATAATGTGCTTAAAACTTTTATGTTACCAAGTACAAAAATAAAGTTAATATTAAATAAATCAAATAAAAAGCTCAAGGTACAAAATAATAATAAATATTGGTAATTACCGACCTTGAAAATTGGGTAACTTTTCTTTTATCGCCAAGGTTTCTACCCTCCGCCAGGTCCACAGATATTTGAACAGAACACTAGATTGTTTTGTCTGGCTTTTCACTAGCTGTGAACTAAAATTTTCCTGAGCAAAGATGTTCATCAGCTTGGTAGTTGGATCATACATGAAAATTATCAAACACAAGCTGAAGTATTTCTGCATGTGTTTGATAATTTTCATGTATAAAAAAATTCCTGTTCCGAAAAGATTTGTCCTTAGCATTATGGAGAATGGACTACGGTTCCTAGCAGACTACCATTCTTGTTATATCGGTCCAAACGCGACCTGAGATGTTACCGCCATATAGTGACTGCATCTTGTATTGGGCCTAATCATAAGACAAGGCGTCGCCTTATGTCTATGCTAAAAATGGGGCTCCTAGACAACAGAATGCGTTAGGTGAACCAGGGCAGCGAGTACAGCACAATCTGCGCCCTTCACACAATACACAGGCCGACGACCATGCTCGAATAGGGGCCCCGCATTTTACCCTCTGTCAGGGCCGTAGATGAATTATGTTCATTTGTAAAAATGTGATATTAATGACCCAGAGACAAATATGTGAATATCTAATGAAAAATCAATCTGTGGCCCTGGTAGAGGGTACCCGCTTTACACTATCAGTTCTTACGAGACTGTAAAACACGGGCGATGAACGATAGTTTATTGTATTCTGTACATGAAAGGATGTGCTGAATCTATTAAATGATGGCCCATTCCAAACGAAACTACCGCTCTGTTTAGCTTAATCCACAGGGACTCTCGCTGAATGGCAGTCGGGTATGCATGTCATTTCTGGTGACACGGGTGACATCACACACGAGCAGCGGAAATACACCTGTAGGTTAACAGCTCACGCACGACACTATATGAGGAAATGTGTATTCAAATGTCAGTTGCATAAAAAATTTAAGCCTTGTTTGCAAAACAATTTTTCTCTTGTAAGGGTGCAAAATATTGAATAATTTTCTTAATTTTTTCAGTCCGCAGCACAGTGAATATGTACCCCGGTATAATGCTCTTAGGCTAAGTTATATCTTGTGGTAACGCCCCGTGTATTTTTTTATTTTTTATTATTTATTATGTACTGGTATATACCCCTATAATACAATCATGTTAGCTCGTCCAACTTCAGACATTTCTCTTTTCGTCAAAATGGCGGTTGAAGTACATTATACATGTACATTTGCGAGTCTTGTCGTCTTTACAGTGTCAGAAAGTATTCCTCGCCGTTAAAAAGCTGTGGACCGATAGAAGTCCCTTCTTGTCTCCTTAGAAATTCCTTAACTTCATTACTTTCAGAGATATCGATGTACTGGGCATAGAACTTCNTAGATGGCTCATTTAAACCTGCACTAACTGTAGACTTGGGTGTACGTGAAAACACACCTCACTCGTCCTGATAGCCGTAGTCACCTGAGCTGTACACCGCACCACGAGGCACTTGATACAGGAGATAGCAGAACTGGGCTAGTTTATTAACCCAGACGTTGATTGTCTGCGAAGTTATTCTATGAAGGCTATCTGATAACATTTTGGTCAAGGACATGTTGTTTACCGCTCAATACAAAGACAGGAGAATGTCAATGATTAAGCAGTTATTACCTTACCCGCCCGCCACTACTAATGTCTAACATGTTATTTTATGGGGTTTTGGAACTTCCCAAATACTTTCAAACTCTAGTTTTTTAAGTCTGCACAAACTGTAGACTTGGGTGTACGTGAGAACCGACCTTACTCGTCCCACCAAGAGGCACTTGTTACAAGAGATAGCAGAACTGGGTCCCGTAACTCGAAAGTATCGCTTTGTACCGTTCACCAATATAATCTCCACACTTGTTAATTAATTTGATTGGAGTCGCTTGCTTGTGCACTCGACTCGTTTTATGAGCTTACCTGTAATTATATAACGTAAGTGGACGTGTGCAATTTGAATAATGAAAATTAGTATGTACCGCCAAATATTGCGACACTGATAAGAAATATGTAATGAAACCCTTTTGTATACTTTAGGTATTTTAACTTTTATATAGGCTCAGAACGCAATCTGCGATTCTATGGTTCGTGCCAGCTTTACGTTAAGTCGCTCAAAGAAAACCCAAGGACACATAATGACCAGTTAAATGGTTTATTTGTTGACACTCTTTAACTACATCATTTCCGTGAAGGCTCTAACTTCTCAACCATCACCCATGACTCGCTCCCGTCTCCTAGCTCCCCAGAGCGGGCTCCCTCAGTCTCTCAATCTGAACTCCCAAGTTTTAAATCTGAACGTCTTATATACATATTTCTTATCAGTAGAAACGAGCTGCAGAATTCTGAATAGACTGATTTTTCCCCATTTGATAGTCAGGCATTCCGAACAACAACAGGATGATGCAGTAATCATGTCTAGAAGCCACAAATGCATGGATGAATAGCTCTGTTTACTTGCTGTTTATAAGGTGAAGAATCTTAGACATTAGTTGCCAACTGAAATATGGTGATTTACATACTTTGTTAATGTGTGATGTCATATGTCACATTTATTGTTGAGAATTACACCCTGGTTCTAACGCTAGTTGTGATAACATATCTTCAACTCTGATACTGTGTAGTGCTGTCTCTGGAATACTTGGTGTTTGACTGGGTTCCCATACCAAGATCGATCAAATAGGTCCGATCCATGTCCGGAGGTTTCTGGCTAATTTTCTTTCAGCTTAAGCGGCTTAGATGTCTGGCACGCATACTGAAGCTGCCAAATGATAGTTAATTACTCCATGACAGTTTCAGTAGGCGTTACGGACATCTAACACCCCATTCTCATAGATTAGATCGACCTACATTGGATCGACCTAACTCCCTGGGGGTTCACGCTAAATAGCTGTCAGCCGGGCGGACACGAAAGTTAATTACCCCTTAAAGCTTGTAGTAGGCGGGGACGGACACTTAAGGGGGATTATCTGACAGTAATCTAGTGAGACTCCCCGCGGTGATAGATCGATCTAAAAGTTGTGAGAACAGAGCCTAAGCCGCCTTAGCTGATTACAATTAAGTGATAACCCCCTTGCAGAAAGATCGAGCCATAGTAAATACGATAATCTCTGGTAATGATCCGTCGTGAGCCTAAATCTGAATTCATACACACAAGCCTCAATAGTTGCTTTCTCATCATGAGGATTTTTACATATATAACATTTATCTAGTAATCGTCCACATACCACATCAAATTGAAACCAAACAAAACACATCCTCAGAGGGTAAAGTTTATAGTGTAAAGAAAATAGGACCGAGCTCAGACCACATAATGTGCTAAAAACGTTTATATTACCAAATACGAAAATAAAGTAAATATTTAATAAATCAAATAAAAAGCTCAAGGTACAAAATAATAAGTATTGGTAATTACCGACCTTGAAAATTGGGTAACTTTTACTTTATCGCCAAGGTTTTTACCCTCCGCCAGGTCCACAGATATTTGGACGGAACACTAGATTGTTTGGTCTGGCTATTAACTAGCTGTGAACTAAAATTCTCCTGAGCAAAAATGTTTATTAACTCGGTAGTTGGATCATACATGAAAATTATCAAACTCAAGTTGAAATATTTCTGCATATGTTTGATTATTTTTATGTATAAAATTTTCCTGTTCCGAAAGATTTGTCCTAAGCATTATGGGGAATGAACTACGGTTCCTAGCAGACTACCATTCTTGCCACATAAGTCCAAACACGACCAGAGATGTTACCGCCATCTAGTGACTACATCTTATATTAATCATAAGCCAAGGTGTCACATTATTTTTATGCTCAAAATGGGGCTCCTAGACAACAGAATGCGTTAGGTGAGCGTGGACAGCACAATCTGCGCCCTTCACACAATACCTGTAGAGAAACAGAACAGATCGACGACGCTACATGAATAGTGGGCCCGCACTTTACCCTCTGCCAGGGCCGTAAATGAATTATGTGCACTTGTAAAAATGTGACATGAATAAGCCAGAGACATATCTGTGAATATCTAATAAAAATCAATCTGGTAGAGGGTACACGATTTACACTATCAGCGCTTTAAAGACTGTAAAACACGGGGGATGAACGATAGTTATACGTATTGTGTACATAAAAGGATTTGTTGAGTCTATCATTCCAAATAAAACTGTCGATCTATCGATCCAAATCCGAGGGGGCTCTCACTGAATGGTAGACGTGACACGTGCGACACCACACGCGACCAGTAAAAACAGGTTATCTGCGCACGCGCGACATGTAATAATGTGTGTTTAAAAAGAGTGAAAAATACTGAGTAGTTTTCGTTTTAAAAATCCAAAATACAGTGAATTTATATCATGCCTTGAAAGGCGAGTTATAGTTTGTAAGTTTAGTAACGCTTCATTTATATTATTATTTATTTTTTTTGTGCATTATGTACTGGTTTATAGCCCTATAGTACAATCATACCAGCTCCACCAGTCTCGGACATTTCTGATTTTCAAACATGTTTTAGGTTTTCGTCAAAATAGCGATTGAAGTTTATTATAGGCACATATATATTCGTGTGTCTTGTCGTCTTTAGAGTGTCTTAAAACTTCATTTTAACCACGATATAAATCAGTTCAACTTTAGGAACTCCATAAGACGTTCGTCTTCAACTGCTTTCTCAAAAGCTGCGTAATCACCAAGGTATTCCTCGCCGTTAAAAAGCTGTGGGGGAATACTCTTCTCTCCTGCACTTTCCCTCATGAATTTCTTGGCGGCGTCGTTTGATGAGACATCGATGTACTGTGCGTCGATCTTCTTTCCGCTGAGAACCATCTGTATCTTCTGTTGTTGTTTCTTTATCTCCAGGTTGCCTGACACGCTGCTGATGTACACACGGATCCCCTGTGTGGCCAGATGATCACATTCTGTAGAGAAAATAAAGAAGAAAAGGAATCTGGAACCCGAGCACATGGCTTACGACATGTCAACATTTATTTGATATATGAATGAAGGACATTTAATATAAGAAAAATATTATCAAAGTAAATACGTGCTCAATGCCATTTGTTTTGTTTCCATATATAGTCAATCTCCTCCCTGTCTCGGTTTGTGTCACTGTTTTACGATTTCTATCAACCAGCAAACAACGTCAATTTTTCATATGGTCAAACATTTAACATTTACTTTGTTCCTTTCACTTATCCTGCTATTTTGAGAGTGAACGACGACAGACCTGTACTGGCTAAAAACGTACCAATAAACTCCACACAGGCAGCCATAATGGCTATGACCAAAATGTAGCTAACGGAGGCAGTCTTCATGGCGTACTACAGCAACCTGGAAAGACACGGGTGCATAGCTTTTATCTGTATCTCGCATACATTTGTCGGGTATTGAGCCTCGCCGGAGCCCTTTTGATTATATTTTTATTACATTTAATTGATGGGTTTATCCGTTGTAGTTATAGGCCTCTGATCTAAAATGAATAGCAATTTGTACAATTACAGAAGACATATACAATCAAGGTCATATGTGTACATACAGAAAAAAATATGAATATATGTTATGTCTGGGGACAAATGTAGTTGGGGGAATGTTAGATTAACTCCCCAGTTTTGTAACTTTGTATCTTATTTCAAACAATCTCTCCGAGGTTTATATTGAGTCTCCGTTTTTGAAAGCAAGCCTGCAATATATATTTAGGCTAGAATGTAGACTTTTAGCAGATTTGTAGACGATAACTACTATAGGCTACTGTATATGAATAAAGAAACCTAAATCTGTATAACAGCAAATTCTTCAAATTCTTCTAAATCGACGTCAAAAAATTGTTCTTTTTAAGTTTTAGAGAGAAAAGATGAGATTTAGATGAGAAAATTCTGATTGGTCAGTTTCTAGTGACGTAACCTGGGTAGTAGCTTCCCACAGCTGTACTAGTAATAGTATATACTATGCAGTAGGTGACTAAACATCCAGGTGTCAGAAAAACAAAATGCAGCAAAGTTGTGTTGCTCCCGGGTGCCGTAATGTAGGTTACGATAAGAAAGACATCTGCTATTATATCCTGCCTGCGGATGCCGCAAAACGTAAAATTTGGCTCAATTCTCTGAAGTTAAAAAATCCCAGCACAGTGTCAAAACACGCGAGGATCTGTAGCGACCACTTCGAGCCGGAATGCTTCGTACGTGACCTGCGAGCTGAATTGTGCGGTGGAAAAGCACGGAGAAAACTAAAAGATGATGCTGTACCCAGTATATTCGATTTTTCGGAGTACCAAAATGCGACAGTAAATGCCAGAGCGCTGCCGACGAGAGTCTTACCTGTAGGATGTGTGCATGATGCGGCCGTCGAAAGGAAGAAGAGAGCAGCTTCTAGAGCCCAAAAAAAGTTCGTAGCAGAATTACGTTGTCGAATTTTTTGGTTATGTTAGTGAAAACTTTAATATTAACATGATAGTGGACTCAAATTTTTACTCGACATACTGCTGCACTGATCACGTGTAAGGCGGAAGTAGCGAGGTAAGTTGCAGAGGTGTGAAATGTAGTGTCCGATGCTATCAGTCCGATATCTTTGGTCTTTTGTCCACTGACCTGGCTCTCCCGGAATGACACTGGTAAACTGCACGGGTGTGAAAAATAATGTTAGCTGTCACACCTGCATGTATTAGGTAACTTTCTCTTATCAGTCGGGATAAGAACGTTCAGCCGACGCGACAGATGGGCATGTGTGAAAAACTATGTTCGCTGCCCTGCTTCCAAACCTTTACTGTTAACATAGTTTTGGTGTATTTTGTTGGTTAATAAATGATAACCACGTAGGGAATTCATCTTCTTTTGAGTATCTGTCCTTCAATTCGTTCTCTGTTCATTTTTACAAAATAGTTCAGACAAAGCGATCGAGTAAATGTAAGTAAGCGGATAGCTGAATCGAATATGGCTTTCTGAGCCTCGACGCAAGTGACGTCACTCGCCTCAAAGCGCCACCACGCGGGAGTATCGTAAACTACATTCACACCTGCATAAAATCGGCTTTAAAAACTAAATAAACGTAAGAACTTTTTTTCATTACTCAAAAATGACTTTTGGGCACCTAATGGATAGTTTTAACCCTTTTTTCATCGCAGTATACCTTTCAGCTGTGATAACTGACCTCTGCCAAGATGACCTCAGGCAAAGCCATTATTTGTATAATATTGACCCATTTTGATATAAACTAAACCAGCTTTCTTGTCTCAGTTCTACTTGCTGATGGAGTACATAAGAGCGCATCCAGAATAGCGGACTTACAAATCCGCCGATCAAATATGGCCGCCCCACTTGAATGAATGTTGCATTATCCCCGCGGGGAATCTATTCAGTGTCTAAATGGGAATTAAGCGGCAAGCTTTTGAGTGGGTGGCCATATTTGAACCGCGGATCTGTTAGTCCGCTTTTCTGAATGCCCCCTGCTGTTCTCAAACTAACCGTAGCCTTGGTACCGTGAGACCGCTACTACTGCTAGTATACTGTACTGTATAAAACATATTATAAACACAATGATATGAAACAAACAGACTGCAGGTACAGCCTCAATTGGCTTTCATGATGTCATCAGTGCTCCACGACACACATTCAATGCAGATGCAATGTACCAGTATGAAATGATTATTGGATCTAATGTACCAGCATGTACATGTACGGGTTCTGGTGGAAATGTACATATGGACGAACATGTAACTACATAATTCGGAATGATCTCTTAATATTATCCATTGTACAACAACACGATAAATATGTAATTAGGAAAGATCTCACGATATTAACTACTGAAATACAACACGATAAATATGAAATTAGGAAAGATCTCACAATATTAACTACTGAACTACAACACGATAAATATGTAATTAGGATATATTTCACGATATTAAGCACTAAAGGACAGTACGATAGCTACATAATTTGGAGTGACCTCAAAATATGAAACCCTAACCGACATCATGATAACTACATAATCGTAGCAGTACACAATTTTCCTCCATGAACAATATGTAAATAAAATAATAATAGTAACGGTGGTTTCTTGTTCAAGTTCGGATGAGAGAAACTATTCTCTTACCGCTTGGTCAGTAGTACAACAGTGGCAGTTGGTTGAATCGATCATACATGTATTTGTTCTTCACGACAGTCGGTCTTCTTCATTAATATTGCGTTATTATTTACAATATGCCAAATTTTACTTATCAAAACACTATGGTGTAGCACTTGCGAATATGAATTTGTTATTAATGATAAATAAAAGATATGTGTTGTGTATATTGTGCCACTTACCTGAACTAGGAAAAGAGAGGAAGATTCTGTAGATCGGTGTCGTTCTTAGTGTAGCAGAGGGTGCAACTGCCTCAAATGGTCGTTATCTGCCACGGGAGATATGTTATAGTCCGTAAGGTGTCCCTCGGTATCGTTTCAAACCATTTCCAAAATTGGGATGGTAATTTGTGTTTATAAATCTTGGGAAAAAGACTTAAATAATAAATATTGAAGACCGTTTACCACGCTAAAATTACTAATTATTCGTAAGCCGTCATTTAAAGCATAACTAATTGTTGTTGTAGCCGCGGAAGAATGCGTACAATTTATACCTTCTGGACCAATAGGAAGACTTTAATTGGCGGTAATAAGGCTAATTCGACCTTGAGTGGATTTTGTCGTCTGCTGAGCTGTACTCACCAACACTCTCCTGACACTTCGCATTGTCTGCTGGTTGGTGCTGACATACAGTAAAGTGTGTGTGTAAATGTGCGTGTGCTTGTGTGTGTGAGTGTGTGAGTGTGTGTGTGTACTGGGGGAGTTTTCTTGATCGATTTTGGCCTTATATTGACAATAACATCAAGTTGTATGCCTCTGTTTGGCTTTTAATAAATCAGATCATGATGGATTTCATTATTTTAATAAAGAATTATCTTCAACCAAGTGTGCAGAAACAGCTCTCTCACTATTTTCTCTCGACCGTTGCGTCCACGCCAAACAGGCCCTGCGACGTTTACTTATTCAGATACAGATAAAAGCACTAAAAAACCGAAATATGCAGAGAATTGTAATCTTCACAGAAAACCATCTGACAAAGAACTGTATAGAACGCTGTGGTAGCGTTATAATAACGACCTGCGTTTGCTGTAGTATCTCCCAGGTCTAATAAAACGTGAAAGTATTCTCCAAACTCAACGCATGGGCTGTCTTCTCTAAAGCATTTACCTCTTGTATGATTCTGTAAGAATCGCTGCATCCCATTTCAGACGACCAGGCACAATGTGACGTCCATAATAAATACTCTTTGTGACAGTTGAATGTCTCTGTGATCTTCTTGTCATCCTCAAAACCCTATGTGGGACACTTGTGCGGCTAAAGCAAAGACAGTCAAATTTTAGTGTCAGAAATTCAGAACGTTTAAATTGCCTTTATATCTTTCTTTATCACACTTTTCGTAGTTTGTGTTTTATTTTGGAAGTCATCTTGGTCTTTATTGTTTATAGGCCTATTTTATTTTATTCCCATAGCTTTTATCAAAGAATTAGAAGTTTGTGCTTTATTTATTTTTTGGTCTTAGTGCACATCCCTTATTAAATGTAAATGTTTTTTTAATTACATTTAATGTACAACTTCACCTAGGGGGTAGGTATGCGTTAATAAACCTATTATTATTACTAATTATTATTTCGCGGCGCTAGATGTTGTCATAAATACCGTAGCCCCTGAAATATGCTCAGTGAACATTCAAATATTTCAAGCTATCCCCGGCAAACACATAACGTTTTATAACGCTACCATAACGAAGCCATAACGTTTTTTTTTTTTTTGTAAAATTAACGTTATGGTAACGTTGTAATAACGTTATGTGTTTGTTGGGTCCACGTGACCACGCATCTCCATAAGTTAAGATCACATTTCATTTTAATTCTGTAATAATAAACATTTCTGTAACCATACAATGTACCCAGTATTTTATATTCTGTTTTATCCAAATTCAAATACCCATGGCAACAAGCATAATACAAATACAGTTGTCTCCCAATGTTATTACCACCATCAAAGCCCCGGTTTGTAAACTTCATTATCAAGATTCTTCATAAAACTATTACACTAGCGTTATTTTATGAAAACAAGCTCATGTTATATCCATAATACTTCTCCTCAACCCAGTACTTGGCCATAACTTGCTTCAAAAGCTCCCTGTCTACCCCCTGATAGAACTGCCGTGCTTCATCGTCAGACGACGTTTGATTTGCACGATGTGAAGGCGGGAGTTGGATCATGTCGTCTGCGCCTAGGAGAATGAGAGTGTTTTTGAGGTCCTCTGCCATTGTCTCGAAATACACAACGAGATCATACTGCATTTTGCAAGGAAAACAAAACGTATTAAATTCATTCCAATGGATATTTGGACGTTGGAGGATAAAATGTAGAAAATCTCCAAATGTAACTGTGCGTGTTTTATTGCCGTCTTTCGTGCGTCTTCTGTTTCTGTTAAATTTCTCCAATGCACCTCTAAACATCCCGCGTGGTGGCACCACCTGTTCTATGTATGCTGACACAAGACGAACCAGAGGATGGCGGACTGTCATTATTTTTAGGTAACTGTTCACACGACCATGGATACCAAAATCAGTGTACGTCTTCAGCTTACGTACGTATGGTTCGAAATACGGGCGAGGCATTTGGTTGTATTCTACAGAGGTGTTCATTTGTCCATTCAGTTTGAAATATATCTTAAGCCAGGATCTGCTGGCTGTTTTTGAGATTGGACACAGAATTATCCGGTAGATGTCGTCAACGTAGTTTCTGTCCGGAATTAGTTTTTTGGACACATTAATGGGCTTTTCTTCTTCAATTGGTTCATTCAGATCCTTGCACATCTGAAACATCCTTTGCCTTCTTCGGTTTATAGTGTTCACCCATTCCCTAGGAACTCTATCCCAGTGAAATTTCTGAAGGAGAGAAGAACGATAACTGTTTAAAATTTGTTTTGCTTAACCGTTTCTTAAGAGACTAAATAGTTTTTTATCTTTATGACAAAAGAAAGCATTGCGTAAGAGTTCCAGCCACTGCCGGTGGAGCTAGATAGAAAGAAAAGCGAACGTTAGAGATTTCATATTTCAAAAAAAGAAAAAAAAATTCTTCCCTAGCGATTTTGCGAAAAATTATAAGACAAAATCTACTCAGAATATGGTAAAGTATATGAAAAAAAAAACCCGGTGATAATCCTGTTCGTTTTCGAAGAGTTGCGTCCCAAAACGTACACTGTACGTAGTTTGTAAACAAGTCGCAAGTGGGTACCTTACGTCGTAAATGTCCACAGGCGTCACCGAGCGTGCTTCGCTAATGCAACGTTATGTTAACCTATTCGTAACGGTCAAAATAACAGCAACGATTTCATTAAATGATGATCTACATATTTTATTGCATGATGTATTTTGATCATCAGTCACTGTCGTAAAAAAAAGTACATGTACTCAAGCTAAAATGAGAGAGCCTCCTTAAATTTAGAAAGTCAATTTTATTATCAATTAACTATGGCCAAAACTAGTACAAGACATGCGCCATCATGAAGACTAACATATGGCATTTTTAGCAGAACTGACAGGGTTCACTATTACATCCTGATTCTCGTCGTACGTTTATCCCAAGTATATAAGAACCTTATCCAGTCGCTCTCATACATGTGTAACACAGTATCTGAGTGTGTGTCAAAAATCGTAAATTAATTAAAATGTTACCTGCTGAATAACTCTGGACAAATAACTAGTGCTCTCTTTATTTTCCCTGCTGGGATTCAAATGTGGAGTGATAGAATCTGGAAAACACAATATGGCGGAATAACCAGCATAAACCACTTTTACGTCTATATGTATAATCCGAGAAAGTGCCAATCTTAAAACATGACGATATTTTGCTGGTTTAGAGGAGAGTATTATCACAAATAAATAATTAAAATAATAATTAAAAGCTCTATTCATAATTTTTACTAGTCTTGCGTTCCCTTTGGCTGGAGAGTCTATACTACACAGTAAAAGTGAAAATAAATTCCTTCCTAGGTGCAGCGATTCAAAAGGTCTACACTAGTGAACCAAGTGCTGCAACAAATTAATCCTGACAGATTAAATTCCCGATTTTTGGTATTCCCAATGGTCTCAAGAAACCATAGCACTTTGCACTATATAAAGTATCGAAAACATAACAGCCGCAGCGCATGGATTTTTCATTGCAAGTAGACTTTACATATTTGCAACATCCTCACAGCACCAAAAGCCACTGACGATCCTCTTGGATTTTTACAAGGCGTTTTCCACACACCTGGCTCTCATATCAGTCACTGCTGCTTCTTTTAAGCCATTCAAGATTAATTAAAATCCTTTAAGGGCAAAACCTCTTTCATCGTCAACTTGAATATCATGGCAGTAAATTAGAACAAATGTTATATTCAAGAAAGTTTCATTAATCATGCCACCTACCTAGAAGATTCCTACTCCGTGCCAACAGCAACACCAGACTCACGCAAAGTCCAATGAAGCAAGCAGCGATTGTTGCCGAACGCACCATGACACTATATTATATAAGTGTAGATTGATTGCGAAACAAGAAAGGCCTTATTAACAATTAATGCCCAGTTACCGACGTCTAAAAATATATATATATATTATAGTAATCAGGGCCATATTAACTAAACAGCTTTATTTTCACGTTAAAAAACAAATATAAATATACTCATAATTTGGTGTCACCATACACTAAGGGAAACTGGGATTAATCCTGAGGCCTTTAGAAGAATCCAGCAGTAGGGTCCAAACTGAGACCCACAGGTAGCAGTTGGGTAGCCCTGGGGTGTCAGACTGAGTGTCAAGGGCATCCAAATGATACCCTAAGAAGCATCAGCATATCCAGGGTTTCAGGTCGGTAAACAGCACAATGATAGGTAGAGTAAAATGTCATGTTCGGTTCTTATATACCGGTATAGCTCTACATAATGTGCATTTAATCAGTTTATAATGCTTACTNCTTCGTTTGGCGCAATTAATTGTCTGGCAATGTCTGTCTTTTTCGCGCCATTTTGCCACAGATTAACAAACTTGCAAACATTGCATAGCTCATTTTACACACTGCAAAACCGACCACTTGCATGCAAAATTTCAAATTCTTCTATGCAGTAGTTGCCGACATATGGATACTTTTTTGACAGAACCGTGTTTTGCCAAAGCCAAGCTTTGACCTGCCCAAAGGAGCACTACCCAATTAAATTACTTCATATTACATAATGCAGCAGAGTAACAAACCTGGTATTCAGTTAGTTGGAAGCGACACACCTGATTACACACTTCTCCATTCACATATCTTATATGAGATATTAGTATTTTGAAAAAAGAACGCATTTCTACCTAGGCACACCTTCGAAACTGAAATATTCCATATTAAATGTCAAGTCTGTATATTGCTGCAGCCTACAGGGGATAAATTGCCGTATGCGATGGACACAAGTGCTGCTTGACACGCTGCTTTTTTAATTGCATTCGGATCTAACTGCATATAAATTTTGTTACATTTGTTTGTTTGTTTTTTTAATAGATAATATTGCAATGTTTCACTTCTATGGAAATCACTGTACTAATCATGTATTCCTGCACCAAAATGTGTGTCACTCCTAATGCAATGTGTAAAGTTATACAGCAAACCATGGCTTAAACAAATGTTTTATTTAATCTCTGGTATTGAAAAAAACCCGCATATAATCATATTAATGCATATCCAGACTGATAAATGCACTACACATTGACAAAGTTAAAAGAACTCTTCTAAGCACGATCATGCCATTTTCTTTGCCAATGTCTGGAGACATTTGCTTCTTTCGTGTTATTTTGTGCATAGGGCACTGAAGACCCGTTTGTTTGAGTGCAATGACACCGCAAATATGGCGTTATTATTTTGCAACCTACCCAGCACTCATGTATGTTTAGACCATTACTATCGTCTTCATAAGTTGCAAATTAATTCGTATGAGTCCAATAAGAAGCACACTGTAAGAGTTTGAAAATTCCCCGAAGCCATTTTATGTGTCCACTTCATGCAAAATTCCCCAATAACGTTCTGTTCCAGAAGGAACAATGTACCAAAACCATGGGCATGGAATGCTCTCCAAATACGGACTGACCCGGCACTTCAGTCATTAATACCCTGCACCCAATCCTGCAAGAGACATTTTGCAACATGTCTAAGGACTCTTATTTGACCATCGATGGAGAACAAAAATCTTGATTCGTCATCAAAAGCAACTTGATTTTAGTGACGGTTGACAGAATTTCGGTGCCGCAAACTTTCATAGTTCATTCACAACAGGAAAGAAGGCCACAAAGAATATCGTTCCATTTTTACGGGAAAATGTCCCTTCTGGATAAAGGTTTTTCTAGGTATACGAAGGTTTAATGGTAAAAGGTCCAATTTTTCAGAAAAAGACCCCCCCCCCTTAAATAGCTGGCTATGTGGTCACTTATTCAGATACAGATAAAGGCAGTAAATTGAAAAACCGAAATGTGCATAGAATTGAATATTCTACAGAAAAAAATCCGACAAAGAACTGTATAGAACGCTATGGTAGCGTTATAACAACGTTATGTGTTTCCTGCGGTATCTCCCAGGTCTAACCCACAAATTAGAACGTCTGCACTACGTTGTTTGGGAATTATATATAAAATAAAGTTTTTTCAGACGTAAAAGTTACGTAATTAGGCACTGTCACAATTATTCCATTTTAGATTCTAAAATTACTTCATTTCATTCATTAGAGGGATTCACAATAAAAGCGGCCGTCATCGGCCAAATTTCGAACATCGTACTTGTGTTTGTCACTTTAATACCTTTTCTATTCGTCACTGTATTGAACTTGTTTTGATCAAGAAGACATAAAATACGTTTAAGTATTCTCCAAACCCAACACATCAGCTGCCTTCTCTGTAACATTTACCTCTTGTATGCTTCTGTAAGAATTGCTGCATCCCATTTCAGACGACCAGGCACAATGTGACTTCCATGATAAATACTCTTTGTGACAGGTAAATGTCTCTGTGATCTTCGTCATCTTAAAACCCTATGTGCGACACTTGTGCGGCTAAAGCAAAGACAGTCAAATTTTAGTGTCAAAAATTCAGAACGTTTAACTCATTCTTTATCACTTAGTGTTTTTTTAACTCATCTTGGTCTTTATTGTATATATTTTATTTTATCCCCTCAGCTTTTATCAAACTTTCAGAAGTTTGCGTTTTATTTTTGGTCTTAGTGTATATCCCATATTTAATATAAATGATTTAATTACATTTAATAAATGTACAACTTCAACTTGTGGCAGGTATGCGTTAATAAACCTATTATTATTACTCATTATAATTATTACGCGGCGCTGGAAGTTGTCACAAAAGCCATAGCCCTTGATATTTCTTCAGTAGACATTCAAATATTTCAAGCTATCTCCGGCAAACACATAACGTATTATAACGTTACTATAACGTGGCCATAACATTTTGTTTTTTTTTTTTTTTTGGTAAAATTGACCTTATGGTAACGTTATAATGACGTTTGTTTTTGATGGGTCTCAAGTACTTGTGACCACGCATCTCCTGAGTTAAGATCACATTTCATTTTAATTCTGTAATAATAAACATTTCTGTAACCATACAATGTACCCAGTATTTTATATTCTGTTTTATCCAAATTCAAATACCCATGGCAACAAGCATAATACAAATACAGTTGTCTCCCAATGTTATTACCACCATCAAAGCCCCGGTTTGTAAACTTCATTATCAAGATTATTCATAAAGCTATTGCACTGGCGTTGTTTAGTTTATGAAAACAAGCTCATGTTATATCCATAATACTTCTCCTCAACCCAGTACTTGGCCATAACTTGCTTCAAAAGCTCCCTGTCTACCCCCTGATAGAACTGCCTAGCTTCATCGTCAGACGACGTTTGATTTGCACGATGTGAAGGCGGGAGTTGGATCATGGCGTCTGCGCCTAGGAGAATGAGAGTGTTTTTGAGGTCCTCTGCCATTGTCTCGAAATACACAACGAGATCATACTGCATTTTGCAAGGAGCACAAAACGTATTGAATTCATTCCAATGAATATTTTGTCGTTGGATGATAAAATGCAGAAAATCTTCAAATGTAACTGTGCGTGTTTTATTGCCGTCCCCCGTGCGTCTTCTTTTTATGTTAAATTCCTCCAATGCACCATTTAACAGCCCGTGTGGTGGTACCACCTGTTCTTTGTACGCCGACACAAGACGTACCAGAGGGTGACGGACTGTCATTATTTTTAGGTAACTGTTCACACGACCATGGATACCAAAATCAGTGTACGTCTTAAGCTTACGTACGTATTGTTCGAAATATGGACGAGGCATTTGGTTGTATTCTACAGAAGTGTTCATCTGTCTATTCAGTTTGAAATATATCTTAAGCCAGGATCTGCTGGCTGTTTTTGAGATTGGACACAGAATTATCCGGTAGATGTCGTCGACGTAGTTTCTGTCAGGAATTTGTTGTTTGGACACACTAATGGGCGCTTCTTCTTCAATGGGTTCATTCAGATCCTTGCACATCTGAAACATCATTTGCCTTCTTCGGTTAATAGTGTTCACCCATGCCCTAGGAACTCTATCCCAGTGAAATTTCTGAAGGAGAAGATAAATATAACTATGTAAAATTGTTTTGCTTAACCGTCTCTTAAGAGACGAAATGGGATTTTTATCTTGACTGCCAATGGGGATAACACGGATACCCTAATAGAAAGAAAAGCGAACGTAAGAGATTAGGCCAATATAAAGGGCATATTTCATATTTCAGAAACACCATTTCTTCCCCAGCGATTTTGTGAAATATTGTTAGACAAAATCTACCCAGTATATAGTAAAATATATGAAAAAAATGGAGATAATCCTGTTCGTTTTCGAAGATTTGCGTCCCAAAAAAAATTGACGTAGTTTGTAAACAAGTCGAAAAGTGGGTACCTTTCGTCGTTAAAGTCCAAGCGACACAGAGTGTGCTTTACTAAACGCAACGTTTTGTTAGTTTATTTGTAACGCTTCGATCAAAATAACAGCAAAGATTTCACTAAAGAATGAGTTACATATATTATTGCATGATATATTTTGATCATTAGTCACTTTCGCAAAACAGTACATGTACTCAAGCTAATATGAGAGATCCTCCTTAAATTTGTCAATTTAAGTATCAATTTACCATGGCTAAAACTAGTACATGATATACGCCATCATGAGGACTATCTCATGACATTTTTAGCAGAACTGACAGGGTTCACTATTTCATTCTATGGGCGCATTCCCATAATTTTTAGATCGATCTATCCCCGTGGGGAGTATCTCTAGATTACTGTCTGATAGTCAGGCTTAAATGTCCGTCCCGCCTACTACAAGCTGTAAGGGGGTAATTAACTTTCGTGCCCGCTCGGCTGACAGCTATTTAGCGTGAACCCCCAGGGAGTTAGGTCGATCTAGTTGTATCGATCTAATCTCTGGGAATGGGGTCTATGTCTCGTCGCGCGTTTATCCTGTATATAAGAACCTTATCCAGCCTCTCTCATACATAAAACAGTATGTAAGTGTGTGTCAAAAATTGAAAATTAATTTAAATGTTACCTGCTTAATAACTCTGGACAGATAATTAGTGCTCTCTTTAACTTCCCTGCTGGGATTCAAATGTGGGGTGATAGAATCTGGAAAATACAATATGGCGGAACTGCCAGCACAAACCACTTGTTACGTAAATATGTATAATCCGAGAAAATGCAAATCTTAAAACTTGACAATATTTTGCGTGGTTTGGAGGAGACTGTGACCAGAAATAAATAAATAAATAAATAAATAAATAAATAAATAATAATAATGATGATTCATTTTGAGTCTAAAATCCAGTTTTGTTCAGTAGACTTTACAATAAGACGCGAAAAAAATAATAAAAAAGACCAGTAAAAATAGATCAAAAGAGGAAAATTAATTAAAAAAAAAAAGTTAAGTAATGTAGAAAGCGAAATTTTACATGATCAGCAACCTACAAAGAAAGGCATTAATAAAACTATTCATATTTTTCCCTTTTATATTTAGTCCCCTTTTAAAAGTGACTGGGAAGTCTATACTACATGTACGAACTAAAAGTGAGAATAAATTCCTTCCCTAGGTGCAGCGATTCAAAAGGTCTACACTAGTGAGCAAAGTGCTGCAACGAATTAATCCTGACAGAATAAATTCCTGAATTTTTGGTATTCCCAAAGGTCTCAAGAAACCATAGCAATTTACACAATATAACGCATTAAAAAGAGATAACAGCCGCAGCGTATGCATTTTCAATTTCATTTCAAGTAGATTTTGCATATTTACAACATTCTCACAGCACCAGAAGCCATCAATGATCATCTTGGATTTTGTACAAGGCGTTTTCCACACCCGTGGCTGTCATATCTGTCACTGGTGCTTCTTTTAAGCCATTCAAGATGAATTTAAAGCCCTTTACGACAAGGAAGGGCTAAACCTCTTTATTCGTCAATTTGAATATCATGGCAGTAAATTTGGACAAATGTTATATTCGAAAACGTTTCATTAATCATGCCACCTACCTATGAGATTCCTACTTCGTGCCAACAGCAAAACGACACTCATGCAAAGTCCAATTAAGCAAGCAGCGATTGTTGTTGATCGCGCCATGACGCTGGGTAGAATGCTATCTGGGTAGAATGACTGTACAACAAGAAAAGGGCTTATTACCAATTAATGCCTAATATTGAACACTACATTGCTGCAGCCTGTATATAGGGGATCATTGCCGTATGCGATGGACGCACATGTTACTATATGTGTTGTTTATTTAATTACATTCACATGCTTACTGCGTATAAATTCCGTAACATTTTTTTTATATAATATTGCAATTTTTACTTCTATGGTATGGAAATCACTGTGGTAATCGTGTACTCCTGCACCAAAATAAGGGTCACCCTGAATGCCATTCTTAAGGTTAAACAGAAAATGTCACATATGTCAATTATATATATATATATATATATATATATATATAATTTTATTATATTTGTCATGTAAAGTAAGAATAATATCTTATAGACTATTCTTTGAGGCTGCATGTGGATAACCAATGAAGACCGTTGAGAACTGGTGTAAATGTAAGAATCACGTAATGTGGTGGGCCTTCTGGGTTAAGAAGGAGACGAGCTGCTGAATTCTGAATATATTGATTTTTTTTTTCTTTTGATAGTTAGGTATTCCGAACAAGTTGCTGTTGCAGTAATCAAAAATTCCACATGATAACGATTTACAGCCTCGCAAGGATTATTTTCCCTTGGCGTTCTTTATCTAAGCATTTTTGAGTGTTTTGTGGTATGTGCTGCAATTATTACGATGTTTTAGAGGTCTTGAAGGACATTATGAAAACTAGGAAGTAGTTCGTAACTAACAGCTTAATCGTAACTATCTACGACTGCTGTGCAAAGATGTATTTTTTTAATATTGTGAAGAATTTTTAGATCTTTATGTGTCCATCTGACATGAAATTCCACACATATGATCACATTAATACACCTTTTACGCAGGGGTAGCCAATAATCAGTGACAAATGCCAAGACAAAGGTGACATTCTGACAGCCTTTTATCATTTGTTACACACTTTGACACTGAAAACTACCGACACCGTACCAAAACGTACAGGAACACGCTGTAGGTGAAGAAAAAACTTGAAGATTAAGGACGAGGCCATGTATGAAGCTTAGCGAGAACGCGAAACTTATGAAGAAACAGACGATCTCGCGGTCGTCATGGCATGCTCAAAAAGGTCCTTTAACTGGTGAAATAAATAAATAAATAAATAAATAAACACAGCGGGACGACACGTCATCAATTTTATGGGCAGCGTTCCTTGGGACAGAAATTATAAAGAAAAATGATGCTCCTAAGGAATAGCACTCTCAATTTCGCAAAAATTGTCAGGAATTCCTTTGCCATTATCTAAGAGAAAGAGAGAGGGGGCGACAGAGAGAGTGAGGACAGTCAGCAATTCACGTTTCTTTTTCTGTAAAATAAATGCAAGTAATGTCCAATCTCACATATATGTACATGAAAAAAAAAAGGATATCATAGAAATAATAAAAGGTATTTCTCATTTACTTTTGAAAAAAAAATGTGACAAGGGTGCATTTCGACAAATGCAAATACTATGCGAGACCCTTTACCGTAACGAACTTTTCGTAGTTTGTGTTTTATTTTGGAAGTCATCTTGGTGTTTATTGTATATATTTTATTTTATCCCTTAGCTTTTATCAAAATTTCAGAAGTTTATTTATTTTTGGTCTAAGTATATATATATCCCTTATTTAAAGTAAATGTTTTAATTACATTTATTGTATAACTTCACCTTGTGGTTGTTATGTGTTAATAAACTTACTATTATTACTTATTATTATTACGCGGGGCTGGATGTTGTCACAAAAAACCGTAGCCCTTGAACTTTGTTCAGTATGCATTCAAATATTTCAAGCTATCCCTCCCCAAACACATAACGTTTTATAACGTTACTATAACATGGTCATAACGTTTTTTTTTTTTTCTTTTTGAAAATTAACGTTATTGTAACGTTGTAATAACGTAATGTGTTTTTTGGGTCTCAGGTACTTGTGACCACGCATCTCCATAAGTTAAGATCACATTTCATTTTAATTCTGTAATAATAAACATTTCTGTACCCATACAATGTACCCAGTATTTTATATTCTGTTTTATCCAATTACAAATACCCATGTCTACAAGCGTAATACAAATACCTGTGTCTTCCAATGTTATTACCACTATCAAAGCCCCGGTTTGTAAACTTCATTATCAAGATTCTTCATAAAGCTATTACACTGGCGTTGTTTAGTTTATGAAAACAAGCTCATGTTATATCCAAAATACTTTTCTTCTACCCAATACTTTGCCATGACTTGCTTCAAAAGGTCCCTGTCTACCCCCTGATAGAACTGCCGTGCTTCATCGTCAGACGACGTTTGATTTGCACGATGTGAAGGCGGGAGTTGGATCATGTCGTCTGCGCCCAGGAGAATGAGAGTGTTTTTGAGGTCCTCTGCCATTGTCTCGAAATACGCAACGATATCATACTGCATTTTGCAAGGAGCACAAAACGTATTGAATTCATTCCAGTGGATATTTGGACGTTGGATGATAAAATGCAGAAAATCTTCAAATGTAACTGTGCGTGTTTTATTACCGTCCCTCGTGCGTCTTCTTTTCATGTTAAATTTCTCCAATGCACCATTTAACAGCCCATGTGGTGGCACCACCTGTTCCTTGTACGCTGACACAAGACGTACCAGAGGGTGACGGACTGTCATTATTTTTAGGTAACTGTTCACACGACCATGGATACCAAAATCAGTGTACGTCTTAAGTTTACGTACGTAAGGTTCGAAATACGGGCGAGGCATTTGGTTGTATTCTACAGAAGTGTTCATCTGTCCATTCAGTTTGAAATATATCTTAAGCCAGGATCTGCTGGCTGTCTTTGAGATTGGACACAGAATTATCCGGTAGATGTCGTCGACGTAGTTTCTGTCAGGAATTTGTTGTTTGGATACACTTATGGGCGTATCTTCTTCAATGGGTTCATTCAGATCCTTGCACATCTGAAACATCATTTGCCTTCTTCGGTTAATAGTGTTCACCCATGCCCTAGGAACTCTATCCCAGTGAAATTTCTGAAGGAGAAGATAAATATAACTGTTAAAAAATCGTTTTGCTTGACCGTCTCTTAAGAGACAAAATAGGTTTTTTATCTTGATGACAAAGAAGGGCATTGCGTAAGAGGTCCAGCCACTGCCAATGGGGATACCACGGATACCCTAATAGAAAGAATAGCGAACGTAAGTGATTAGGCCAATATCAAGACATATTTCATATTTCAGAAACACCATTTCTTCCCCAGCGATTTTGTGAAATATTGTAAGACAAAATCTACCCAGTATATAGTAAAATATATGAAAAAATGGAGATAATCCTGTTCGTTTTCGAAGATTTGCGTCCCAAAAAAAAAAGTGACGTAGTTTGTAAAAAAAGTCGAAAAGTGGGTACCTTTCGTCGATAAAGTCCAAGCGACACAGAGTGTGCTTTACTAAACGCAACGTTTTGTTAGTTTATTTGTAACGCTTCGATCAAAATAACAGCAAAGATTTCACTAAAGAATGAATTACATATATTATTGCATGATATATTTTGATCATCAGTCACTGTCGTAAAAAAAGTACATGTACTCAAGCTAATATGAGAGAGCCCCCTTATTTAGAAAGTCAATTTTAGTATCGATTTACCATGGCCAAAACTAGTACATGATATACGCCATCATGAAGACTATCGCATGACATTTTCAGCAGAACTGACAGAACTATTTCATTCTATGTCTTGTCGTGCGTTTATCCCAAGTATATAAGAACCTACTCCAGTTTCTCTCATATAACACAGTATCTGAGTGTGTGTCAAAAATCGAAAATTAATTAAAATGTTACCTGCTGAATAATTCTGGACAAATAACTAGTGCTCTCTTTAACTTCCCTGCTGGGATTCAAATGTGGAGTGATAGAATCTGGAAAACACAATATAGCGGAATAACCAGCATAAACCACTTGTTACGTATATATGTATAATCCGAGAAAGTGCAAATCTTAAAACTTAACGATATTTTGCTGGTTAAGAAGAGAGTATTATCACAAACAAATAATTAGAATAAATAAATTATTATTATTATTATAATATTTCTTTTGAGTCTAAAATACAGATTTTTCAGTAGGCTTTTCAATAAAAAGAAAAAAATTAAATAAAAAGGCCCGAAAAATAGATTAAAATAGGGAAATTAATTAAAACAAATAATTTAGAAATTGAAACCTTATTTGATCACCAACTTAAAACAGGGATTAATAAAAGCTCTATTCATAATTTTTTAATAGTTTTGCCTCCCTTTGGCTGGAGAGACTATACTACGCAGTAAAAGTGGCAATAAATTCCATTCTTAGGTGTAGCAACAGTGAAAGGTCTATACTAGTGAGCCAAGTGCTCCAACGAATTAATTCTGACAGAATAATTTCCCAAATTTTTTGGCATTCTCAAAGGACCCAAGAAACCATAGTATTTTGCACAATATTACGGGTCGAAAGCAGATAACAGCCGCAGCGAATGGATTTTCGTGTTCTTTGCAAGTAGATTTTACATATTTACAACATTTTATGGCATCTCACAGCACCAAAAGCCACCACTGATCCTATTTGATTTTGTACAAGAGTTATGTTGCTTTCATATCGGCCATAGGTGCTTCTTTTAAGCCATTTAAGGTGATTTTAGAGCCATTAGTGACAAGGGTGAGATGAACCTCTTTCATCGTCAATTTGAATATCATGGCAGTAAATATGGACAAATGTTATATTCAAAATGTTCCGTTTATCATGCCACCTACCTATAAGATTCCTACTCCGTGCCAACAGCAACACGAGACTCACGCAAAGTCCAATGAAGCAAGCAGCGATTGTGGCCGATCGCGCCATGACACTATATTGTATAACTGTAGAATGACTGAGCAACAAGAGAAGGGCTTATTACCAATTAATGCCCAGTAACCGACGTATAAAAAATGTATATTTATATATTATAGTAATCAGGGCTATATTAACGGCACAGCTTTATTTTTACGTTAAAAAACATATATACATATACTCATAATTTGGTGTCACCATACACTAAGGGAAACAGGGGATTAATCCTGAGGCCTTTAGAGGAATCCAGCAGTAGGGTCCAAACTGAGACCCACAGGTAGCAGTTTGATAGCCCTGGGGTATCAGACTGAGAATCCAGGGCATCCAATTATACCTTAAGAAGTATCAGCATATCCAGGGTTTCAGTTCGGTAAACAGCACAATGATTAGTAGAGTAAAATGTCATGTTCGGTTCTTATGTACCGGTAGAGCTCTACATTAAGTGCATTTAATCAGTTTATAATGATAACTATATTGCTGCAGCCTACAGGGGATAAATTCTCGTGTGCGATGGACACAAGTGCTGCTTGACACGCTGCTTTTTTAATTGCATTCGGATCTTACTACATGTAAATTATGTTACATTTGTTTGTTTGTTTTTTTAATATATAATATTGCACTTTTTCACTTCTATGGAAACCACTGTACTAATCATGTATTCCTGTACCAAAATGTGTGTCACTCCTAATGCAATGCGTAAAGTTATACAGCAAACCATGTCTTAAACAAATGTTTTATTTAATCTCTGGTATTGAAAAAAACCCGCATATAATCATATTAATGCATATCCAGACTGATAAATGCACTACACATTGACAAAGTTAAAAGAAATAACTCTTCTAAGCACGATCATGCCATTTTCTTTGCCAATATCTGGAGACATTTGCTTCTTTGGTGTTATTTTGTGCATAGGGCACTGAAGACCCATTTTTTTAGTGCAATGATACCGCAAATATGGCGACTTTATTGCGCAACCTACCCAGCACTCATGTATGTTTAGACCATTACTATCGTCTTTATAAGTTGCAAATTAATTCGTAGGAGTCCAATGAGAAGTACACTATAAGCGTTTGAAAATTCGCCGAAGCCATTTTATGTGTCCACTTCATGCTAAATGCCCAAATAACGTTCTGTACCAGAAGGAACAATGTACCAAAATCATGGGCATGGAATGCTCTCCAAACGCGGACTGACCCGGCACCTCAGTCATTAATACCCTGCACCCAATCCTGCAAGAGACATTTTGCAACATCTCTACGGACTCTTATTTGACCATCGATGGAGAACAAAAATCTTGATTCGTCATCAAAAGCAACTTGATTTTTAGTGACGGTTGACAGAATTTCGGTGCCTCAAACTTTCATAGGCTCATTCACAACATGAAAGAAGGCAACAAAGAATATCGATCCATTTTTACGGGAAAATGTCCCTTCTGGATAAAGGTTTTTCTAGGTATACGAAGGTTTAATGGTAAAAGGTCCAATTTTTCAGAAAAAGAGCCCCCCCCCCCTCCCCCCCCCTGCCCCCCCCCCCCCCCAGTTTGAAATAGCTGGCTATGTGGCTACGGGCCTGGGACTGTACTTGACTTATAGAGACATCTATCGGTAGCATTATAAATTATTCTCAGCTAACACAGTAAATAGTCCCTCCTGAAGGATAGCGTTGTAACTTAAACCCGGAGAATCATTCTAAGAACTTTTTATTTATTTATTTATTTTTATTTATTTATTTATTTATTTATTTATTTATTTTATTTTATTTTTTTTGACCGTCTCGAAGCAAGATTGTTCACTTGTAAGACCAGGCCGGTTTCACAAAAACACTTACGTCAGGCTAAAAACTTATTTACCACTATCACATGGTCACATGGACACATCTTACCCTATCAGGAGCATTGTAACAGCACTCTTGGGGAAATCCTAGTCAACTAAACCAGGGAATTGACCTTTTTGTACATGTGAAACTGGGGCCAGGCTCTCACACAGGACACGCACATTCTAAATCTATCAAAATAATGAATGATTAATTACTTTTAGATGCTCCCGGAGATACTCGAGTGGCCAGATTGCAAACTCTGATTTTACCTAAATAACAAAAAGTTTGACGCAATTAAGGGAATCGGAGAAGACTGATTGTGCCCGGAAGTGACGTGTAGTGGTGTTAGAAGCGAAGCTGAGTGGTCATTTTAACCTGGAGGTGAACGGGAGAGAAGACGTGTAGTCGGAGGAAAAAGAAGTTTTCTAAACAACATGGTAAGATAACTCTCTTTTTTTTACGCATTTTGGGCAGAGAATACTTGTGGAAATAACAGATGCATGATATGAAAACGTGACACGGAACTTGAAGGTGCAAAATCGTGCTTAATTTGCGGTCAACTTGTTTTGAAATAAATGCTGCATTGACCGCCAGCGCGACAAAGAGCGTTAAGGGAAAATAATTCCCGGGAGTTTATAAATCGTTGTCATGCGGAAATTTGGCATTAATATAATCTGATATGTCCATATCTAAGTATTTTGGGGTGTTTTATGGTATGGGCTGCAATTATAACGATGTTATAGAGGTCTTGGAGGACCTTGTAAAAACCAGGAAGTAGTTCGTAACTAACAACTGAGCCGTACCGATCTCCGACTGCTGTGCAAAGCTCTATCTTTTTTTCAATATTTTAACGAATTTTTAGATCTTTACATGTCCATCTGACATGAAATTCCACACATATGAGCACACTAATACACCTTTTACACTGGGGTAGGCACAAATCAGTGACAAATGCCAAGACAAAGGTGACATTCTGACAGCCTCTTATCTGAGCTTGGAATACATTGATTGTACATATCTGTCCACTTTAGGTCAGGTTGTCAGGGACTACGATATTGGAGAATAATTGTCAATTATATTTTAAAACCTTGATGTAATTAACTCAATCATTGGAAGTGGAAATGTTAGGGTCTTTGTCTCAGTAGATAAATGATGGTATTCACACATTGGAATTTATCATGTACATGTATAAGTAGCTTTAGATAATATATATTTCACACCTTATTAGTTCAAATTATATATATATTTGGTAGACGTAGAAACGAGCCACAGAATAATCACGCTACTGATGATTTTATTCCAGTACGGAAGTTTGGACAGCATGGCATTATTTACATATAGAACCCCAACGCCAGCCATGTTTCTCAACTGGGCTCTGTACATGTATAAGGGCGCATTCCCATAGATTTTAGATCGATCTAAGATCCCATTCCCAGAGATTAGATCAATCCAACTAGATCGACCTAACTCCCTGGGGGATCACGCTAAAGAGCTGTCAGCCGAGCGGGCACAAAATTTAATTACCCCCTTACAGCTTAATTGTAGAAGGCGGGACGGACATTTAAGCCGGATTATCTGACAGTAATCTAGTAAGACTCCCCACGGGGATAGAACGATCTGAAATCTATGGGAATGCACCCTAGACTATTAGAGTTAGGGAGGGTTCTCACGATGTACATGCAGTAACATGGAAAATGAACAAGCAGACACATACACTCTCTCTGAGCGATAGCTTCAATTTCTATGTATAACTTCTATATAACTTTTCTAAGGTCTCTTTCATCAACTGCTTTTAATAATTTTCATATCAAAACAAAACTAACAACAAATATAATCAACGGATGTTTTCCCTGCTGCAGTTTTAGAGGAGTCCGGAAGAACGCAGCGGAACCCAGATGATCGAGTCAGCATAAGAAAAACCCTAAATATTGATCACGAGTTGTTATGCAAGACAAAATACACGCAACTGGATTTTTCTTTTCTTTGTTTCAAAAAATCGAAATTTAAAATGAATTCTTTTCGAGCTACAATGAATTAATAAAGTGTCATACATTTTATTATCATTTTCAGAAGTCCGCAAAGAGTACAATTTATCAAGACCCCCCCCACCCTAAAAGCTAAAAATGATGACATTTGACAGCAGTTTACATGTAAGTCATCATTTTTATTATTTTTCAAAAGTGTACAGAGGGCATTAACCCTCCCCCTCCCCCTTGAAACAATTTTTGTATTCTGCAACCGTTCTGTTGATGCAAAAAGAAAACACTGTGGATAAATCGAAACACTCGCCTGGTATGTAAATGATAGCTACTAAATGTTTTCCATGAGAATTGCTTTACAGACTAATCTGGTTCCTGGGAAAGAAGCTTGCTGTGCATTGATAGAAATACTCCATGGTGAAGAAATTATTCTTATTCGAATTTTCATCCAATAATGTCTCATAAGGGGATTTTTTTCCTCAGGACACATAGGGTCACTTTTTTTACCCTGTGTTTCAGGTATCTCCGGGTGATTTACCCTTCAAACTAAATATATTTGTAACGCGTATTTGATGGCAGAGAAGACACTTGTATACATGTATGTCTTGCAAAGGAAAGTGTAAACGGTATAATTTTGAAAAAATTAGACATGTGGTAGAGAAGGACACAGTCTGAACTATTTATCAGTGCCTGTATGAAAACGTTTCAGTTCCTAACATTCTACTATATTGTGCTATTTCGACACACCAAATACAAAATTCGTCTTCAATCTGCATTTTTCAATTGTTTCCAGTCTCATACCCAAGCATTATCCATTTACAAAAGGAAAAAATGCAACGCTTTGACTATATCTGCTTTCACAAGTTAGGAAGATGAAACACAGCTGAATCCACCTTATTCTCCCGGTGAGGAAGAAACAGACTGTACTTCACAAGTGCATTATAGAACAATAACTCAAACTCACACGAGAACAATCTGTCTGAGTAAAATTGTTTATACCCTGAGAGACTATTTAAAGGATTATATTTTCTAACTCTGTATTTTGGAATCTAGAAGGTAATTTTTCCTGATACATGTACTATGAATAGCACAGAGAGAACCTCACTGACAAATACCGGTACAGGCTTTTGCTTTGGAGAGGAGGGAATGGGAGGGGGGGGGCAAGTATGAAAACATGCCAAGCAAAGCGGCGCCAAATATTAAACAGTAGACTGGTACAATTTTGCTTTAATATGTAGAGAACCGGGAACCAAGATTGCTTGGTTTTGTTTCGATTCCATCATGATAGAGATTTTTTTTTGAAGGACGGGAGAGGGAAGAGAGGGGACAGAACAGTATACTCCAGCAACTTTTTTTACTTGTGGCATGC
>NW_019773542.1:51267-88160 GCF_001039355.2 Lingula anatina
TTGATGGCGTTTAAGGCTCTGTTCTCACAACTTTTAGATCGATCTATCACCGCGGGGAGTCTCACTAGATTACTGTCAGATAATCCCCCTTAAGTGTCCGTCCCCGCCTACTACAAGCTTTAAGGGGTAATTAACTTTCGTGTCCGCCCGGCTGACAGCTATTTAGCGTGAACCCCCAGGGAGTTAGGTCGATCCAATGTAGGTCGATCTAATCTATGAGAATGGGGTGTAAGTTTTATGTTTCCTGTTTTATCTGTTTGGAGTAGTGTCCTACATATTAATGTCTTAATCATAAAATTCTGATTACGTTTTACGTCTTCTACACGTAGCTTACCCCTTTGGCTCTGTCTTTAAATTACAACCGCTGAATTGGACGGATATTGTTAAATTTTGGAATTTATAGTGTTGGAGTGAAAGATGCAAATGTCTCCACTGTGTGAGATCTGTTGCAGATGCAGCCGTTGGAAAATGTGTGTGTGTGTGTGTGTGTGTGTGTGTGTGTGTGTGTGTACCCGTATGTGTGCTTGCATGCGTGCGCGCGTGTATGTGCTATAGTCAGTTTCAAACATTGCGTGTGATAGTGAGTGCGACTGCGTGCTTATATACTTGCTTGCGCATCTGTCGATAGTGACAGCAAATTTTTGATACGATGAGCTGCCTTAGAGACAATAATACATTTTTCTGGTCTATTGTAACTGGTTGCTTTATGTATATGCTGGCTGGCTTCCCTGCAATTCAGCTCACAACACATCAATATTGCACGACGTTGCTGTCAGCAAACCGCAAATACTGCACGTAAAGCCGATTGCCTGTATCTTTATAGCACATTATACAATACCGGTAGATGGGTTGTAAGGTTACCGGTATATAAATCTCCAAATTAACTCTACCAGTTTAAATAGATGACTCAAGCTATGATTTCCATTGTATTTAGATCTCAACAGTAGTTGCCCTAAAAGAAAGTATACACGGAAGCACGACAGCATTGCGTCAGTAACAGGTTTTTTATTGCTTGTTAAATAATCAAGTCCAGTTAGGTTACATAGAAAAAAACCCATGTCATACGGTGCAATACTTGAATCCGGCTAATGTGAAAAGGATTGGCGTTGTTTTCTTTGCAGAGACTTGCTGTTTTGTCGTCTAGTATATTGTGGAACTCTGTTTACCCAGACTCTCTCTCTCTCTCTCTCTCTCTCTGAAATTTTATTGCCTCGCCCCTGCTGGGACGGCGCAAGTGGGAAGCGGGGAATTTATTAAATAATTGTTACGGGGTTATACGGCTTGCCTTCAAGTGAGCCACATGTTTAATCAGAAGAATAATTAGTTCGCGGCAACTGGTTGTGAACGCTCCCTTTGACCCGCAGCGTTCATTGTTTTTGCTTTTGAAATATCAGTGTGCAGGCAGTATTGTTATACACATCTCATCCTTACTCCACGCACGCAGCCAGGGCAGACTATGGGCTCATTCCCATTGAAGCTATCGGTTTACGTAGATCGATCCAACTCCGCTAGGACTCTTGCTGAATGCAATCAGGTTAACAGACTAATACTCCTCCTCTTGTTTCCAAAGTAATCGTATAATCACCAGTTTTTCTGTATCCTACCCAACGCAATTAAGGCTGAAGCTTGTTCCGTTCATCTGTTAAAATGATGCATTAAGCGACAGTCTTTGCGGAGTTCAGTGGGAACGAGCCTTATGAATGTATGTCATTCCGCATATTGTGCTGCGGGTAGTGACAGTAAATTTTTGTATGAAATATTATAGACAGCAATACAAGTAAAATAAGCATTGACAAAAATCTTTTGTATAAAGATGAGCTCTGCGTGTAGACCTTGATGTTTTGCACCTTGCATCCTTTAGGCATCAGTGCTCCTTAACCGGGCTAACCTGGATCCATTTATAAGCTGCTATGTTAAGGCGACTAAGGTGAAGGAAGTTCAGGTTGGTAGATGATAAGGTGGTCGATAGGCTTTCCTTTAGTCGTTTTCGTAAAATCTGCTATAGGTTTTTTAAGGAAGGAGAGAGAGAGAGAGAGATTCCTCGAAAATTGTGATATAAAAACTAATAAAATATCGCCTAGAAGCAGTTCTACAAAACAAACCAACAAAAAAGAGTAAATGCGTTTATGGGAGCCCAATTTCCCTTTTCCCCTATTTGCCTATGTATGGATTTGATTGACAGCGCTGATTTACATATCATGAATGTGATTTTCCTTATAAGAAAACCTTTCCTTTAGAGGGAATGATGGAAAAGAAAATGCAGAAATTTGAAAAACACATGTCAATAATCTGATTGCATTCGTGTCTAAAACTGCACTCGTGAGGGCAGCCCTAGATTTATTTTCCCTCGTAGCGTATGCAAAAGTGACTCCCAGACATTAATATATAATAGTGGCTTGCAGATATTAATCAAGATTTTGTAGTGAGTTCGGTGTGGCGGGGGGGGGGGGGGGGGGGACTGAGACAAAACAGCCGGGCACAAGTTTAAAACCAAAACAGTCAGTGATGAGCACGTATCATCTTTAAAGTGTGTACAATAAAAAGTGGCTTTAAATTAAAGACCAGTATTAAGGCAGTGTGAACACGACCGCGCTAATACACCGGACAGGACAGGTCGGAACTGGCATTTATCAAGACAGGCTGATACACATTTCGGCGCTTTACATTTAGATAAATGCTCGGTATCCGTAGTTTATATACCGCAACCTATCCCGACCACGCTGTTTTATTTTGCAGAATCATATCTAACGGCAAGCTCATCAGATATATTTTGTTTAACTTTTCCTCGCGCCATCACATGTAGCTAACAGCATTCCCTACGGACTGCAATGAGTCATAGGGCCCATTCCCATAAATACGATCGGTCTATCTAGATCGATCCAACTCCACGGGGACCCTTGCTGAATGCAATCAGTCTAAGAGCTAAACACGCCTCCTCTTGTGTCCAATGTACTCGTATAATCACCAGCTTTTCTGTGTTCTACTCAGCACCAGGAAGATGACTGGTCACTCAGTAAATCTGGCTGCATTCAGCGAAAGTCTGAGTTGGATCGATCTACATAAACCGAAAGTTTCACTGGGAATGAGAACATACATTTTATATTTGTCGTTGTAGAACCGGTCTGACAAGACTCTTGTAACACATTACTTTGTACCAGTGTAGGTAGGACGGGTACGTGAGCTGAATGAACCCGAACCAGTCTAAATGTTCCGATGGATAGACAATTGTTTTATTTACAATTGAAGGAAGTTAAAGGTTAAAGGAACAAAATAAGCACATTGAGGGGAGTTTACGGCTGCACGACTTGCATTTCGCTCACATTTTGTGTAATATTTACATAATTGTGCCGTGCCCTATTATTTTTGCTGTTCTCCACTGTTTACCTACAATGGGAAAGGGAATCAACAGTAATAAAAATGAGCTTTAAAACACTTATGCAAATGTTTCACAAATGTGTGCATCTCTGACGTAGCTCACAGAGTTACTTTTTTGTGTGTAATGGCCCTTAATTTTATTATGTCACCAAACTCATAGACCTTATCGGTATTATAAAGGGGGGGGGAAACTATATCTCCTTTAGATTTTGAGTCCCACGCCACTTATTAAATCGACTGATGACGTCATGTAAACTATTTCACGCTAAAGTTAGACTCCGTTCCCGTAAACACCATATGGATCGGTCTACTTGAAAAGACCCAACTCTGCTGTCACCCTTGCTGGGTGTAATCAACTGAATGACACGCTTACTCTTATTCTCAACGTACTCGTACGAGGACCAAGGGGAGGCGTGTCAGTTGAATATTAAGCTGATTGCAGTTACCGAGAGTTCCTGCAGAGCTGGATCGATTCACGTATACTGATGTTGTCTATGGGAATGGGGTCTTAAGCTCGTCTCCAATGCGTACTGCGAATGGTGACTCAGACAAGGCAAGCCTCTGCGCACGATTTGGCAATTTGAAATATTCTGGCGATTAAAAATGTCACACTTGTGACGATGGGAAAATCGTGAACTGCTTGAGTCACCAGCTGACCTCTTTTTAATCGATTTTGTAGATGAAATAAAGATGCTATGTTGAAGTACATTTGATTGTTTGTTTATTTATTTTTTGTTACATAATGCTTGTGAATGACATGTATTACAATATATCTATGATTGGAAAGCACCTTAATGCATGATTTGATTCGTGTAAATAATGAAAATATGTATTTGAGAATAATTAAAATCATGAGTAATAGCAACAGTTGCCTCTTTCAACTAAGTTCGCATGAAGATGCGAGCAGATTCCCAACCAGTTAAACACATCTGATAAAATCTAATACAAATTGTGAAACACCATGCGCGTTTTTTTCTTCGGGTTTTTAATCCAGTAAAAATGTCATATCAATCGTATCAGTAGCGGTAAGCCTCATGCAGGCATTTCACCAGAATTTAGACATAAGAAACGCGTTTTAATCATATATGTACGTAATTTGGAAATTAATCCCTTAGGGAAGGAAAGTAAATTTATCATTTTTTGCCCGAACTCTTGATTACCCTAAAAGTTTTCATATACCTGTATAAAATTTGATGTCGACTATCATATATTGACAAAGCCCTAACTTAAATTATGTTAAAGTGGGCAAAATTCCTTCTCTGAGAGATAGTAAGTCCGGTGTAGCACGAACTTTAAACAAAATGCCCGTTGTCTTCCAGGTCCTCTAGCCAGTGTGATAGCCAGCTTTAAACAAAATGTCCGTTGTCCTTCCAGGTCCTCTAGCCAGTGTGATAGCTAACCAGTTGAGCTGCAGGGTCAGCGTGATGGCGGGAGGGGTGATAGCCGCGGCCGGATGCATAATAAGTGCCTACGCCACCAGTATCCAATACCTGCTGGTTACGTATGGATTTCTGATTGGTGAGTTGACTGTTTGTCACGTGGTGTTGGCGTGGACGGATTTTGAATAGCGCGTGGCCTGAAAATAAGTTTAAGCATTAAAATGTTATATTTGTGATAATTTGTTTTATTCATTTTATGTTATTTTTTGTTCATATTCTATGGTCTATTCTTGTGATCATGCGTATCAGCATAATTCAAAATATCAGTGTTTTAAAAACGGGGATTTCTCTCTCCCTTATGTTCTTATCTAATACATAGATTTGTGCAATGCGCGTTTTATTAATATATTCACTTTCGCTTTTATCAAAGTGGGCGTATACCTTTGTCTGATAAGTCTGCTTTATTATAACGATTTTACAGACGGACAAATATGTCCAGTAATCGAAAATCGAGACAGGTTATAAATAGGCCATGAAAAGCACACAGAGTGCACACACACACGTATGTCCTTGAAGTAATACGATCACAATCACGCAGACAGCTTGTAACACCGTATACACTACCCAAGGCCATTATTGTCTGCTTGATAAGTGCATTTCCCATTTTCGTGGAAAGACCGTGACACAGTGCGGGTGTGAATGTGAAGGAGAGGTACTCTCTTTTGCAGTTATATGGGGCTCAGACTAGTAAGAAATAATTCCCATAGACACCATTGGTCTACGCAGATCCAACCTTTCGGGGACTCTCGCTGAGTGCCACCAGCTTAAATGAGATACTCAGCTCTTGTTTCCCACGTATTCGTATAATTGCTGTTTTTTTTCTGCATTCAGCGAGAGTCTCCGCGGAACTGGATCAATCTACGTAGACCGATATTGTGTATATTGGAATGAGGCCCTACTCTGTACTGCCTTATATATTTTGGTAAAAATGAACCTATTCAAATGGGGACGTTGACTCGTCTTCATGTTAAGAAATCTCCTCATGAATTAGTTTCTCTACGCGGAGAACGTCGACGCAAACTTGCGTAATGATCCGATGCACCTGGTAACCCCCAGTATCTCCGTGAGCTTGTCGGTCTTGTATACTTACAAGAGACTCAAACACACAGATATGACACTGGCCTGCAGCTAAACTGCACTCGATGATTTCGTCACGTATTGTCTGCAGCCTTGCACTGAGTTACGTGCACTGCTATTATCTCCAAGCGTCCTTGACGGCTGGCATTAACCAGTTCTTGAATTTAGAATATTCATGCGAGCGTCTGTGCTTTGTCCCCCTGTCAGAGGCTACTAGTCAAAAGCACACGTTCAACCGTCCTTGCAATCATGTGTGACCACATTATTATAAATAAAGTACTAGCAGGTACAGCGAACACAATGAAATGTTCTTATTAAAGCTGATATCATTGAAATTGTCTATAGTACAGGTAGCTGTAGTTCATCTTTTTTGGGGGTGGGGTATCTATTACGTCAATATAATTGCCACCCATCCTATTTCTTTTAACAATAATATTATGCGCTTAAGTGATTTGTACTGATTGCACTAATTTTAAAAAGGGGGGGGGGAGGTTCCCCTTGCCTTTTTGTAAGTATATATCTACATATATGTACGGTATTGAAGCCATGTGAATATGGAGAAATATCAAACATCTAGCTTCATTACAAGAGCTCCAATTTGAATTTATGTCTATATTTAATAAAAGACGTTTGTTTTCTTGTCGTGAACACTTGTGTGCACAGCTTTGAAACGTCCATGGTTGCACTGATAAACACAATCATAAAAAGCTGAAGATAAAATACATAATTGGGGACATACGTTGTTAAATGTACAGTCTGTGCACAGATCATGATCAACAGAACAGTTTTTCTGAATATAGGTCAAGGTCAAGGCCATCCGCAGTCACTTAGTGCAAGGTTGAAATGACATGTACCACGACTTTCAGGATATCTAGTGAGCATCATCTGACCACTACGAACAAGAACTATCAAAGATAAACCCCATGCTACATGTAGGAACGCATGGGTCGTGTGTCATCAGTCGTGATCAGCTGATGGGGTCTGCTACTGGGGCAGATAAGGGTTATTTGAAGGGGGGGACCTGTTTTTTAGTAATGACAGGCCTTGGATGCAAAGCAGACCCTCGTCCCCTTGAAACAAAAATTGTCGTTTTGGAGGGCAAACGATGTCATTTAGTACGGTTTAGATCTATGATTCAGCGAGTCAAAATTCTAATTTCAAGAGGGGATTCAGCCAAACTCCCCAGTGAGTTGGGTCGCTCTACGTAGGTCGATAGTGCTATTGGTAATGATCCCTTAGTACTCTCAATAGCCCCGTATTGCCACTACTATGTTTTTGATAACATGGTGGTTGTGCTGTATGGTGAATAGAACTCAATTTTCAGTTTCGTTGCTTTTCAATTTCACATAAATCTCGTATTATTGCTCTAAGATAAGTGACTTGATTTGTTGAATGACAAGTGAAATATTTCACTTCTGGATTTGCCTGGGTATATGGCAGTTGTGACAGAACTGATAGTCCGCTCTAGGAACTGTTTCACATATCATTAAGTTGTACAGGATTTTTGTCCTACATGTGTGTACTGAACTCTGTAACTACGGTTAACCATGAGCTGAACTTATCATATGGGACCTCGGCCTTGCATTTCTAGGACTATGATTCCTGTCACACCGACACAGGCGTTGATTACGTGAATTTTGCACAGATTTAATGAACTACTAATCAGTGTGAAATGTTATCCTAAAACGTTAAAAAGCTTTTAGAGATTTTTAAAAAAATTTGACCGATGGTATTTCGAATATTATAAGTGATTTGTGTCCCCGGCTATTACCTTGTAAAGGAATCATTTAGTAAACTGCAATTTAAAGGCTACGTATAACTTTTTTGTCTTTCAGGTCTAGGGATAGGACTTGTCTACACGCCCACAATGGTGATCGCTGGACAATACTTCGAATACAGACGCTCCCTAGCCCTAGGAGTAGCCACAGCCGGTCTGTCCTTTGGACAGTTCATTTTGCCGCCAATATTACAACTCCTCACAGACTACTACACGTGGCGGGGCTCCATGTTCGTCATTTCCGGTTTCTGCCTTCAGTTTTGCGTCTGTGGCGCCCTCATGCGACCTCCCATCATACCAGAGCGACCACAGAAGCGAGCTCTAACCCAGGAGGAGGATTTAGTCAAATGTCAAATGAGCCTCAGGTTTCTTGACCTAAAGGTACTTAAAAATGCCGGCTTCTTGCTCCTTGTCGGCGCCATGTTTTTACGTTCGATGGGACTTGCCATTGTCAACGTTCACGTTAACGCATACGCCGTCAAACAGGGCGGAGCGACGGAATTCCAGGCGTCCACCCTGGTGTCAATATGGGGTGCCAGCAGCCTGTTTAGTTGTCTCCTGACAGGAGCAGCAGCCAACGACCCAAAGGTTGTTGACCCCTTGGTGATGCTCTTTGTCTCCCTGGGGTACAGCGCCCTCTTTGCGTTCTCAACGCCGTTGCTGATTGGTTCGTACATCACCCAGGTTCTGTTTGCGGCCGGGTTTGGGGTGTATATCACGTGTTTTGTCGTCCTCATGGCGCCGATGATCGTCCGCCTGATGGACGTGGCCTCTCTGAGCAGTGCCTATGGATACGCTATGTTGCTGGATGGCATTGGGTTCTTCATAGCGCCGCCCGTTGCAGGTGAGTCAATAGGGATGGCTTCTCTCAAAACTCTCGTCTTTTCACGCGATATTTGAATTATACATGTAGCTGATGATGCAGTGAAAGCAAAACTACCCTAGCATGGCAATGGTTTTAGACGCTTTCCAATAGTTAACACTCAGATAATTGAAACTCGCTGTGAACAGCTTGCCAACGCACACGAATTTGTGATTTCACATGTTTTGTGCACTTGTAACCCCTATTTAAGTAATGAATAAAAGTAGTTTTTATTTACAATTCCAGGTTATTTGTACGACATCACACAAGACTACCAGTACTCCTTTTATATTGCAGGTAAGATTCTTGTTTCAAGGTAACAAGTATCCGGTTTATAATTTAAGTTGGCATAATGATGCAAAGATATTTTTCAATGCTAATCGCTACTGCAAATAGGTTTCATTTATGATTAATAACGTTTGACATTAATGTCAACAACATAAGGCATTTTATATAAAAGAAAAAAAAACTAGAAAGAAATAATATTGACGTATTGCGCTTCCTTGTCAATGACGTGGTTATAGCTACGGGGACCTACGAAATTAATGGCTTTATTTGCTATTCATTTGATTTCTAGGTGGATGTTTGCTGCTTGGGTCGATCATTCTGTTGTTTATCCCGCTGGCAGCTAGAGACGTGTTCAGATCACGTAAAAATATGAGTGTTGGATGAGACGCATCCGCTATGGCTGTAGCAACCAAACATTCGTTTCCGGTTCCGGTTTCTATGCCTTGGACTACGTCCGATGTTGTCGTGACACTCATCTATTCCTAGCAGTGCAATTTTAATCATAATGGAATTATGCCATAAAAGAAAATACATTCTTTCATTTACACGTAAGATAAGGCCTTGAAAAGGTTTAAGCATAATTCAACAGATTCTGCAATAACTGAATGCAGATGAATCATAATATTTTCTCACGAAGAAAAAAAATCAACTGGATACAGGACCCACGCACATTAAGTCTCCTAAGCTTCCTGCAAGTATGGCATTAACGACACACTAATTTTGATATGATTTTGTAATCTTAAAGTCCAAAAAACTGACAGAAGTGTGAGAATGGACAATAAGCAATGTGCAGCTAAAGCTGTAAAGGGTTTTGTATTGAAACTACATAATACGGTTATTCTCTATTACTGTTGGTGGATAATGTCGCAGTCCCGCTCTTGTAGTTGTAAGATAAGAGCGTTAAAACTGTAAAAACGATCAGAAAACATTATCACAGATATTTAAAATTTAAATTAAATTTTAGTTATTATCGTTATATGGTAATTTCCCCCTTAGTCAACATCAGCACGTTAAATGTGCCAGCTTCAGAAGCTATATGTTACAATTTTTTCACTTGTTTATGTACGTTTTAAGTCTTTTATCCCATTAATTAATAATAAACTGTCACATTCGTACGTTAACTGCAATATAACTGACCTTTTGCAATTTTGAAGTTAAACTAATACATTTTGCAGATCTATTTTAAACCGAAGTAGACAAAGTTTTAAAGTTTTAATTGGGTCTAAGAGTTAAAGACAAAATGGGGGGGGGGGGGCTATGGCCGTTTTGTGTAACAGGGCCATGAGACGTCAAGGATTATGTAACAGTGTCATTTGACCCACTTTTTACTCCAAACCTGCCGTGTCGCAATATTTATCATTAAGTAATATGTTTCTTTATCTTTACATAACCGTGTGCAAATTTACATGTCCGTTATACATGTCCATATACATGTCCATCTTTCTTTTATCAATGTTTGACTGACCGCGGTCAGAAAGATTGGACAGAAATGTTTGTTCAGTGACCCAGACTCCTACAGTAGACGTCTTTATGTGGTCATTTAAATTAGACCGGATTCCCATGCTTAGATCGATCCATCTGGATCGGTCTTACTCCCTGGGGAGTCTCACTAAATAACTATCAATGTAACCGGCTTTATGTCAGTCACTCCTACCGAATCACCTTTGGGGTTGACAGCAATTTAGTGGGACATCCCAGGGTATAAGACCCCATTTCCAGAGATTAGATCGATCTACTTTAGATCGACCTAACTCCCTGGGGGTTCACGCTAAATTGCAGTCAGCCGAGCGGGCACCATAGTTAATTACCCCCTTACAGCTTGTAGTAGGCGGGACGGACAATTAAGCCGGATTATCTGACAGTAATCTAGTGAGACTCCCCGCGGGGATAGATCGATCTAAAAGCTCTGGGAATAGAGCCTTATATATCGATCCAGATGGATCGATCTATGTATGAGAACCCAGTCTATACATGCATGGGAAAGAACAACTTTCGTGATCAGTGCTCTGAAGGTCAGTTTGTGAAACGGTCAAGGAGAGGACAACCTTCTGGATGCACTAGTGAGAGAGCCGCTGTCAGTCCATTACAATACGTCTGTACGTCCCATGGTATAAGATGAAAGAGAAAAGCGCTTCTGTATAGAAAAGTCCTATTCAGGGGCCTTTTTCACAAAACGGTCTTAGCGATAAAAGTTTTTTCAGAAGTTAGCCGGCAAAGTAGCGTTTTGACAAGTGTTACAAAATACTGTTTCCTTCCAATGTTTTTATTTGTTTGTTGGTTGGTTGGTTGGTGTTTTTTTTTTCAATTGTACCCAAAGAAAAGATGTGTATTACTGTGACAATAATTGTCGTTCTCAGTGGTGATGATAGCCCATTAAGATATCAAAACTTTTAATACATTAGGGGCAAAACGTTTAGAAATACTTCTAGACAAGTGACGAAAAGTGACTTTAGTGTAGCCAGCTATCCGAGTTAGCAGTAATAGCTGCACCCAAAAACAGGTCTTTTTTTACGAACGGCGACGGCATTTTGAGCAGCGTTTGAGTTTGAAGAGTTTGCAGTGGGCAGTTGCAATCAATTTTCTACTTCATGAAATAAAGCTTATGACTTTTTTTCATTGAGACTCGACTATGCGTACCGCCACTATGTTGTACACTTGTAAAGGTCACTGAGACGTGAAATACATTTTTTTTTTATTATTTATTATACCAACTTAAATGTAAACAAGAGCTGGTACTTTTCCGTCATTAAAGCTATTTTGGGCTGTGCCTTTACTGGGTAAATATATTACCCTTGCTGTGGAATGGTTGTGTACACAAGTCATGTCACACGCTTCTATTTAACTTTTAAACACGTAAAATGTCGAGTCTATCTCTTCAATAAAGATGCATGGTTATGAAGATGCAGGGCATTTCACAACGAGAAACAACTACAAACGGGGAACTATTCGGCCATTGAAGACTTTTTTGTCGTATTAAATCTGGGCTTTTTTTGGGGGGGGAGAGCTTTCCAAAACGAAATTTCAAAACGGGAATCATTTGCTCAATTTGCGCGAACGACGTTTCCTTCCGTACGATATGCGTCAGCAAACGATGTTTCTTGCGGGACAAAAATGTCGCGGTAAAGTTTATAGTGTCGGGCGGCGAAAACTGCACCTACTGAAAGATAATTAAAATGGACAAAACCACATTGACAGAAGCCCATGGCACGGTCCGAGATCTAGTTTTTTTCTGTGTAGTTAATAGAAGTTGATGGTGGCGAATCGGAACGTCGTTACTCACTGTCGGACTTGAATAGACTAGGACGCCGCACGGCGCTTTGATGTCGTCATGGAAAACTATTAATTCGAAATAAACACACGTTATTTTAATGGGGTTCAGCGACCCTTGATTCAAAAGAGGTTGATATTGTACCCCCTTTTTGTGTATTTAGGATATAATTTTTTTTCAGCGTGGTCACTGGTCACAGTGAACCGGCTGTGTATGGGGCATCACGACACTTAACCAAAGAGACACAGTTACTTGTGAAAATACATTTTAAAGTGTTTAAATGTTGTTTATGAATTTTCAAAATGTTTGTTCTGCCCGGTTTGCAACCAAACAGCCCTAAAGGTGGTATATTTTATCTTCTAACATTTTGGAAACCGATTGCCATTGGCTTGCGGGTTCTGTTAAACTCTCGGCTTTCTTGGCGTCTTAGTAAACGAAATGTTCAATATTGCAAAATTGTAGAACTGCAGAATTTCGGAACGAGAAAAGTGCATGCACGCAAACACATGATAAATTAACAGTTCGATGTCACGTCCATAGCCTGCACGTACGCACACATAATTATTCGGCCGCATTGCACACCCCCCCTCTCCCTTTCAACCAATCACAAACCAATTGCAATCTTATTGCCAGTATGCGACGGAAAAGGTCGAAATTACTCGGTTGTATCCTGATTGGTAGTCCCTGGTGATTTTGTCTTCGAGCGAAAACTCATTTTTTAATAAAGACTCTGAGATGCTCTTGTGAGTGATTCTGTGGTGATATTGTATTCAGTCTGTAAAAATAGGCTACAGTTTACTTTCTAAGAATGAATCTTGGTCGCATATTATGAAATCGCCATTGGGCAGCATATTTTAAAGAATCAATAAAAATGCGTCTCCTGTACGTTCACTACCCCGGTTCACATCTATCATTGTATTTGTTTGCTCAAAGAGATACCACTAACACCTAAGGTGTCATCAACAGGTGTACTCTTACTGGGATAAGATAACCACCTGTCGTTCATTTCTGACCTTCAAATGACCTCTATTTCGGGCAAAATGTAGGTCAAAGTTGTCCTTGGCGGTTGGCAGTTCAAGACAAAATCTGCAAGTACATTTACTGTATATGTATTACTAGTATGCACATGTGCTTTGAAGTACCGCACTGTATACGCCAAGCGGATGCCTTAACATGGTTTTTCGAGCAAGGTTTATACTTGCATGTACTTTAAAAACATTAATCACCCCAAAATATGAAGAAAATCTATCGCGGGGTGCTATAATTGGCGTGGGGTTTAACGTAAAATGATAGCACCAATTATCGTTTACCCTCTCAATTGATAAAAAAAATCAAGGTTGAAACTCAAGTTAAGATAAACCAGTTGTAAAGAGGTCAACCAGTACATGTATTGACACATGTAGATATCTCAGAGACAAACTATCAAAACGAATCGCAATCCATCACTATTTTTCTCCCAATGCGTCTCGCTCTGTAGTTCTACCTTGTAATTAACTGATTTATCATATTGCTATTATGCGTAAGACACTTTGGTTCTCAGGGTTCTGACGTTGACTTTCTTGGACCCTGAGTTATTCTCTGTCATCCCGAGTTTCAGATAAGTGTCGGTGACCAATATCTATACCTGTACTTTTTCACCATATGCTTTTTGTCACACTGTGTTTCAGAATATTCTAGTCTTCTGGGCAATGAAATTGCCTTTTTTTATGTTTAACATACTTAAAGCCTTTTGTTGCTACGAGTTTAGGAGTATTGGCGTTGATTATCAATGTCATCATACCGGTGCGCTTTCTGACACCCTGGGTTTCGGAATTCTGATAAAGTCAATAATGCATAACTTTCGCAATCACAGTTACTTGTATTTCTTTATATATTTCTGTCTTGCCTGAATCCCAAGGTACAATGCATCTTTTCAGTTTCACATTCTAATACTATGAATGGGTCGTCTCAGTAACTTGCCAATTGCAGACACATGAGGCGAGCCTCCTTGTTTTGTAAAGATTATTTAATGACTCTCTTAGCACGAGTTTCCTCCCTTACAAGGCTTTGGTTTGGTTTTCTTTGTATTTAAATCACACTAGTGTCACCGGAGGGTCAAGGTTGACACAGAAGAAGCTCCCTGTGTTTCAGAGTTTAATAGAAATTTAACTTTGTTATCAGCATGCTTTCATCCGATGAAGTTCTTAATTAATTCTGAATTGCTACCGGGTAGTAAATTCAGAATATTGGCATCGCTGCTCTTGCATTACTGGGTACATGTATATCACCCAGTAGCATCCTCTCTGACCCCCCACCCCCCCACCCCCCCCCACCCCACCCCCACCTCCACCCCCTCAGCATCCACTAGCTGTTATAACATAGACATCTGTCCATAATACTTGTGAATATATTACTTGTAAATAAGTATTTTTTGGGTTAAGTATGTTTTGAAAAATCGCAATGACAGAGAACTGATAATGAAGATTATCAAACTCTGGCATCCAGGGTGAAAAGAGTCAATTTAATACGATACACTAGCTATTGTTCAGCTAGAAATTGGGCCCAGGTCCTGTTATCTAACCGATATAAATGCAATGTGGGATTTAGTTTCGTGGCCTTGAAACTCGTTGCTGGGTGGGGGAACTGCTATTGTAAATTTGTAGGTTTCTAATTTATCGGAATAACTTCCTGTCCATGATCAATCTATGAAAAGTGATTCAGTTGTTTATGATTAATTTAGGGTCTTGATTACAGGCCAGCAAGTTGGGTATACAGGTACGTTCTCAAAAACACGTGTTTTTGAAAAGTTTGAAGTTTTTTTAAGACTTCACAATGAAAAGTAGTCAGAGTTAGAGCCAAACATTGGTGGTACGTAATAAGTACTAGTAATTTTACTGACAGGAAGCAATTGGTACTGTTGGAAGTGGGCGGATCTGGTAGACCCTTCCTTGGAATATAGGATCTATCAAACGTAAGCCCAAAGAATGAAAGGGTCAGATACCGGCTACTGTAGTACAATTGGAAAAAACAATAAATTTGATCGAAGATTCAAATTGAATAAAATTGAATTTACTACATATCAAATATGAGGTCTGGGTACACATTAACAGGACCATTAAAGATTTTTTTAAAATAAAACAAAAAAGTTTAGTCATTCTTTTGATATCCCAGTTACGATAACTTTTTATTTGTTAATTTTATTACCCCCCCCCCCCCCCTCATTAACAAACAGTGCAATGTCGACAGTTGGGTATTGGGTAGGCATATCAAGCATTCGTGGCATGGAAAGTACACCTTTGAACATTATCATTTTTCGAGTCACCGAGCCTCTTTATTTATTGATAAAGTTTGATTTCCTAAAACCCCAAGCCCCTGGTTGCTCGTTCTAGAATGAGGTTATCTTGATGTTATAATCCGTATTAAAAGTTCACCTTCGTCATTGACCCGACCTCTTTTTCACGCTAGTCGAGATTAGATGACCGTCATACAGTGTCAGCAAGTGGAAGGTGGGGGGTGCATTTCTAACAGGTGATCAGTTACGTAAGATCTTATCGATATATAATATATTTGTTTTATGTGTAAAGTCCATTTTAAAATGTTCGGTAGACTTTGTATAAAAAGAGAGAAGCACTAAGGAAATAATTATCAACATAAATAAAAAATGTAGAAGATTGTGATTTTAGATAAAAACAGCCTTATTCACTCGTAAAAACAATTACCACATAATCTGCAATAAAGATTTCCTAAAAAAGATGTTTCAACTCCTTCTTAACTCTTCCTTTAAGAATTACCGTGCCTGATTGCAGGCGTCCGCTGTGAAGTCCTCAAGTTAAGGTTTGTGGATACGTTTACAATGTGTGTCCATGTTTGAAGCAGATAGAATGGCACAAAACCGTAACCAGTGGAGAGTTTTTGTTGGGGGGGGGGGGAGGGGAGGGCACGGCTCAGACCCAACAGTGTTTATTACGAAGCCACTGTCGCCAGGCACAAACGTCTCATTAAATTTGATATTGCTTAATTCATGGAGCTTAGTTTTCTAGAAAATTTGACTTTGAAACTCTTGATTGATTTCTGAGCAGCAATTTGAAACACAAAACGCAACCCTTGCTCTTATAGCTGTGGGGATCTCGAAGAACAACATAACGGTAAAGATGCACATATTTCGCTGCCAAAACTGGAAATAAGTTTTTTTTTTCTACTGCAATGGATATGAAATGGAAGACAGCACCAGGAAAATTAGTCATATGATCTACAAAACCTCATTACAAAAAGAATAAGAGATGCCTTTTAGAGAAATCAATTTATTATATGCGTGCACGTCATCATTTCCGTTTTCATTACAATGCATGGGTGCATTTTGTCACAACTACATTCTCATCCGACACAATAAAGCAGAATCCCTACTAACACACTCCAAACACTTGCTTAGTTCAACATTTTGACCCGTGGATATTGCTGTTGCATCTTATGTGTCGCTACAGACTTTCAATATTCCATCTTTAAACACAAATTTGGAAACAACATCGGAATAAATACAATTTCATTCAATCATATGTGAGATTAAACTATTTGAATTAGCTTTATAAAACTTATAACATCAAGCTTGCACAAACCCAGACCCCCCCTCCCCCCCCCCCCCCCCGATATATATATAGAAACCATATACACGCAAATTGACAATTAATATTTACAGAGAGAATAGGTCTATGTACAAAACATTAATTGCATTAGGCAAAGGAAATATTGCTGAATAAAAACGAATCAAGGTTGATATGCGTTTACTTCTTTACTGTATCCATGGGCGAATACTTTCCCTCGTTTTTTTTTTTTTTTTCTTCTTCTTCTTCTTCGGGAGCTAGCACGTGACGTCATGATTGCCTTATCTCCGGAAACGCTATGCATCTTTCAAAGACAAGAAAAGTGCTTAATTATTTTATCCATCGTTCAATTACTTTAGTTACGCCAATGACTCTACTGTGATTGGGTTTTAGGCACAGATGAATAGAATGGTTAGTTGTTATAATCATTGTCCAAACTGGACATACCAAATGCTATCTATCTGAAAATCACTTGTGCATGACAGCAACGAGTATCAAACTTTATCTTTTCGGTGATAGAAAAGCCAAATTATGTAGAAGTCACTGACATGCACGCAAACCCAAAATCATTACTATTTACAGCTCTTTTTAGGATTTACGAACATTTTTCTTGTCAAAACAGAATCTTTTTGTCGTATACAAGCAACTGTATTATGGGCGACGAGAGTTCGTCTGCGTTTGTGATGATCTTCCACTTTTCCTCCAGTTCCCCGACGTCCGCACGCCCCATCGTCTGCTGTTGTAGTGTCTTACATTTTGCGGGACTCGGCCGCGGTATTGTCTTGCACGTGACGTGCGCCATGACAGTCGTCTGTCACCACGGTAAAACGGCCGTCTGTCACTATTAGGATCTCGTGTTATTGGAAAGCTAGGCTTTGAATCAAATTTTCTCTGAGCATTGGAAGACGAATTTCGTCCAGTGTCCATTCCGCTCCCTTCATCATCGTCTTCGTCAGGTGCGCCATCTTGTTTGTTGTTGTTCGTCTTTTTCAGGCCTCGTACGATGTCTTCATCGTCTGTCGGAAAGTCGGACAACAAAACTTGCGGTAACTGATTCCCTCCAACAACATCCTTCTTTCCTGTAAATAAACGTATCAGACCATGAGTAATAATAATAAAAATGTCATCTTTTCTCTTCATTGAGATAGGCCTACTTATGCCTTTTTTAAATAGGCCTATATTTTCCTATGTTAAATATTTTTACTTTTCGTTTCCTTTTTAAATGTATAGCTTCAGGTGGACTTAATGAATTTAACCTAATTACTGGAGAGCGCTCGCCCACTCCAACCAAACCCACAAACCTCGTTATTTTCAATAGATGACGAGAGCACTGCACACAATTTAAAGGGATAATAACTTTTCGTTTCGGCCAAAAAATTAATTTTCCTGGAGTAAACAACAATTTTCCCATACTGACCAATGGTTTATGAATCAATTTTTACATTCAAAGTTAGTCCCTGGTTTTTTTCTAAAAAGTTTGTTTTTTTGTTAAAATCTCTTAAGAGATTTTAACACAGCATAGCCATCAATGGAGGTCATCTTGGTCTAAGGACAAGCTCAGATATCAGAAAAAATAGTTATACCTGCCGTTTTTGTGGTAAAACAGAATATATTATATTTCTGTGAGTTATTCACAATGTTTTTATTGCAAAATATAAATCTCATACGAAGAGCTATTATCCCTTTAATAATAATAATATCAGTAATAACAACAATTATTTATTTATTTATTTATAATATAAAGTATACAATAAAATCTACTAAAATTTATTATACCAATACTACGGTCTTTACAAACTATTAATAAAATGTCAGAATAGGCTTACCCATAAGCGTCATAGATTTCTCCATAGATCCCATCTCATTACTGGACATACAGGTGTATTTGCCTTGGTGGTGGGGACCAAAGTTTTTAATATCTATTCTCGAGTTGACGTAGTTTGGGCGATAGGATGGAGTGTAAGTCTGAAGAAGAACAAGAGGTAGGCGGTCAATTAAATAAATAAATAAATAAATAAATAAATAAATAAATAAAGTGACATTCACTTGTTGTGGGTCTTTTTTCCATTTCCGTTACATATCTGTGTGTATTTCTTGTTGCGATACTTCAAACTTACCCATTACGGTAAATGTGAGGTAATGTCAGCTGTTTTTTTTTTTTTTTTTTTTTTTCTCATTTCATAAAAAATCCTTTCAAATATTTGTAGTCAAACGGCAATTTAGATTCTACGTGTTCTATATTGGAATGATATACTGTCCCCCGCCAACTGGCATCTGCCAATTCTTCCAGTGTTCCCCGGTTTCTCTTGAAAGCTGACAAGTTTAAATTGGTGACTTAAAAGACTTAAAACTGTTTAAAAAGATGGATGTGTCATGTCGCAGAAGTGCGGTAGGTCGTGAATGACTACGACCTGTAATAAATTTGTGTCGGACCCTTTCCCCTTTCTGCTACTTGTAATATACAGAAGGAACGTCAAATATATTTGTATTAAAAAACAAAGGTCATAAATTGGGTTTGACAGTTAGGGGAGACTTAAGCATCTTTTCAAGTAGCGATTTGATTATTTGGAGACCAAAATGTTGCCTTGCTATAATTGATTTCTGTTCTCTAGTGTAAAAAGATCAATAAAATTCAAAATATTTGCAGTTGACCGTAGATGAAAGTTCACCCATAATCATTGACTGTAATTGTAAAGTATATTGCGAGAAATTTAGGCTGCATCCCGTTTTCTTTTTTCTTTTCTTTAAATCCATTTATTTGTTTATTTGCAATGGGGCCTTTGCCAAGATGTTTTTGACTACCCCTTACATTTATTAAAAAGGGGTCTCATAATTTACCTAGATGACTGTAGAGTATGTGTTAATAACTGAAGAGGCTATCTGTACATTCAAGTTCTAATCCAGTGTGATTAACCGCCCTTTGCTCGTGACCCTGTCAGGTCGCACGCCGGCTTATCTTGACACGTGACAGATTTACGACCTTATCCTCCTATTTTAGAAAATAACCAAGATGCCAGTTTCGATTTCCTTAATATCTCTTAAAAAGAGGAGTCACCTTTTAAACGATATTTCAATTTACATGACAAATTTACGGGCACCACCCACGTTTAACAACTTTTAAGAGATGTCACTTTAAATAATTTAGAGAGTCACTCCAAATGTTTGTGAACGTGAGTACAGTCATTCGTTCTATGAAAAAATTGGACATACGCGCACCGCATGGGTGTTACCAAGGCGTTCATAAAACACTAGGATCTTGTACAGACTTTGGAAAGTCTTATAAAATGAATAGTTTGATCAATAGTTTTGACAGGGAATTAAAAGCTGTCCGTAGGAACGGCAGACGTTGAATTACACTGAATAGTCCGATTACGTTTTTTGAGTAGCATTTAGAAGGTTCAGATATAAGATGTAAAGAACAGCGGATAAAAAGTGCCCGTACAGAGAAAGTGTGTGTGTGTGTGTGTGTGTGTATGTGTGTGTGTGAGGGAGAGAGACTGGAAGGAGGAGAGAGAGAGAGATGCCAAAGAAAATTATTTAAAAACCGTACAAATTCAAACTGACAATAAGTGCACTATGTACCAGTGAAAAACTGCAGCAAATATCAAAGAAAGCTGCAAGAAAGAAAGAAAGAAAGAACGCCAAAACAAAAAAGAGGGAGAAAAAACCCACCTCCACAAAGATTCCCATACTTCACACAAGGAAAAGGGTTATTCACCAATGTTATTCTGACATGCTTAAACGCCCGTGAAGCCGTCACAACGATTATTTTATACGTCTGACACCCGTCAAGTTTCAGAATAACCATAGCTTACAAAAAAAGGACTACCATTACTTTATTGCGCGCTCTCCGCTGTGAGCGAGTATTGTATCGTAATTCTCCTTTATGCATTGTGATTAACATCAGAGGAGCAGAGGTGGCTTTAATGAGGCGCGAAAATCGCGATATTCGATCTTTCTGTCTCCGTCTTTTTGGTCAACAGGCAACAATTTTGTCACGATGTTAACAATATGGGACGCTCGCAAGAATGTTCACACAAGAACCATCTAAGAATAGCAAAGTTTGACACGAGGCACAATCTCGAAAATGCCCATTTTAAAATGTGCCATAAATCGACATTTTTGTGCGTTTATACGTTTAAATATTTTACTGATATTCATCAATTTTGCCGTTTTTAGAGTTTTGCACCGCACAACAGTTTCAAAACAGTCGGTCTTGGACAGAACTAAGGCAACTTGAAGTCAGCTTCTTCCTGTCTAACTTACCATGATACAGTTGATAAATCTATCACCGGTATAGGCGTCTGTGCGACATTAGTAACATAAGTCTTTTGATCGGCGACGTATTTATGATAATGCAACATATATACACCTAGGTTTATCATTGCAAACGTTTTTTAACTGTTACAAAAAGTGCAAACAAAGAGGTTTCAAATGACGGGGAGCTGTCTTTTCCGTATAGAAATTCACGTGAAATTTTGAAAGACGATTTCATCGGGTTGCTTATTTGTGTCGCGCTTCCGTGTCTAGACTACTCCAGCCTGTCGACATTTCCTCGTATCTCTCTCTCCTTTCGTCTCTCTCTCTCTCTCTCTCTGTGTGTGTGTGTGTGTGTGTGTGTGTGTGTGTGTGTGTGAGCTCTGTGTGTGTGTGTGTGCGTGTGTGTGTGTGTGTTGAGCTCTGTGTGTGTGTGTGTGTGTGTGCGTGTGTGTGTGTGTTGAGCTCCCCCCTCTCTTTCAATATGTATACCATAACACCCTCAGATTAGATATTTTGGTTTGCAGAGGATACTATAATCTTTAATAACTGTTGGTGCAATGGACCGACTTATAGGGAGACAAATGAAGAGAGAGAGGGGGAGGGGGGGGAATGGGAGAGAGGGGGAGAGGGCAGGGGGAGTGATGGACACATACAGACGGACGGACAGACAGACAGACAAATTCTACTTACAAATATGGAAAGTTCATATGTCTCCCTGACTGGTTTCCCGTCCTTATACCAGGTGAGTTTTGGCTTGGGGATCCCGGCCGTCTCACAGCGTAACATAACCGCCTCTCCGAACCCAGGCTTGGGCGTCCATGAGCTGAGGAAATGCCGGATGTTGAAACCCTGGAGGTAACTGTGCAAATACCAGGGGAGATCTGGAATAAATAAATAAATAGATAAATAAACAATACCAAAACACTGAGTTATTTACGGTAATTACTCATAAATTTCTAATGCCACACTTTTGAAAATTTACTGAGCTCTAAACGATACTATATCGCATTTGCCAGCTATTTACGCTACAAAATACAAAACCATTTGCATTTTGATAATAATAATGATAATATGAAATCGGTCATACACGCACGCACACGCACACACACACACACACACACACACACCCTACCTCTGACCGTGACTGTAAAATGCTTGCGTTCGATTGGTTCCACAAAGTTCTCCACGTGACACGTGAAAGTGCCCGTATCTCGCGGGTTGAGGTTTTCCAGCGTGAGTGTATCTCCCTGAACACAATAGGAAAATAATTATTCAAAAATACGGGAAGAATGAAATGAAATAAATGTCATAAAAATAAACAGGATGCCTATACGGACCAGAACTGGAATGTCCTTTCTTCTGGATAATGTTCACTTTGCTCTCCTAGCTCCCAGACAACCTCCGTTGACTTTCTCCGTCACAAAAAGGATTGATAAATATCACCTAAATAAACATCCCTTTACCGCAATATAACAACGTCAGAACGCGGCGACAAGGTGGAAGTCACGTGGTCCCAACGCTATGTTTCACTGAGCATGTGGTAACCAGTGATCACTCCCCTCCCCTCCTTGGTAGGTCAGTGACCTTAACGGGTTAATTACCTCGGTAGGTCAGTGACCTTGACGTGTCAATGTCCTTGATACCTGTAGGTCACTGTTCCTCTGTACAATTCAAAATATACATTGTAAAACAGAAAGAGGGAACTCATATTTAGCTACAACGATTTCGGTATAGTTTCCCCTGGTTAAATTCCGCATTTTCCTTATTTGATTGTTGTAACGCAATCCGGCTGAGAGTTACTCTCCCGTATAATGGTGTTTCAATACGCTAGCAATTCTTGCGTAAGATGAAACAAACAAGGCTGTCTAAGGAATGCAATAAACGGTTGGTAAAGAGATAGAGAAGAGCGTCTACATACGATTATCTATAACCTGTACCCTCTTACTTCTTTAGAGTTTACATCTATTATCATGCTAGTCTTCAGTGGCTGGTTCTGTCACTAAGGGTTGTTTCTACTTAACTTTGACTGCTTGCCCTATTCATTGCATCTCTCCCTCCCCCACCCACACCTCTCTCTCCTCTTTCTCTCTCGTTAAGACAGTCGCAACTATTGGTGTGTGATAACTATTTTTCTAGAAAAAGAAATCCTATGTTGTCCCTATATTCGTACAGGCCTCCAATCAAAAATTTTCTGTTAGATCAGGCCAAATGTTCTGAAATGCAGCGCACAACAAAAATCTAAGGAATTCTTTACATGCTGTAATAAGGACATGTACTTCGCGAATTCTAATCAGTCCCTACGCGGAAAAAACAAATGTTTTCCTTTTGACTAAACCTGTAAGATCACCGACTTTTGAAACTGCAATGAAGGAAAAGATTTGCCACTTGTTTTTGATTTAAGGCAAAAGCTGTATCACAAGGATAAAACATGCTTCCAGTGTTTCTAATAACTTACTGCTTGTACTGCACTGGTACATTTTGCTTCTTTTGCGGTGTTGCAGTTTTCATTATGTGTTTCTTTTTAGTGAGCTGTGTTGTCTGTTGTTTTAATTATGTTGATAATTTGATCATATAATTAAATTTAGTTGATTATTAATCTAATTCATCTATCTAATATTTGCTGTCGTTGTCATTTTTTTACTGTTTACTTTATTTGATTTTGAAGACATATCGTTCTCGAACTTCAGGGTACAGACGTCATTTCCAGCCTAAAGAAGCCCTCCATCAAACGAAAAGAACATAATCTAATTCCAGTGGATCTTTGGCAAAAGAACACGTGGATATACTTTGGAATGAACATTCGTCAGGGAAAAACGCAGTCCACCTTTTGTCTTAATTAGCTCTGTTTCTCATACATCACAACAAGTAACATTTGCTTTTTTTCTTTCACACTTGAATTTTTGGAGGTTCCAGAATGATTCTGAAACTGAACATTGGCGACTTCTGGTTCTCATTCATCAAATACATAGAAGAGATGTTTACTTTTTTCTCTTTCAGGTTTTCCTTAAATGCTTACAGAGTTTCGAGAATTCCTCTTGTCTTAAAGCGAGTTTCCTCATTAGAGAATTGGTGTGTAACCGCGTGGAAAATGTTGGCATACGCGATCGGGAATTTGCCGCTTGTTTGGACATACCAGTGTTTTAGTTTATCAACCAAACAAGTAATAAAAGTCGTGCATCCGTGAAAAATTGGGGAAATATGTGCACGTGTACAGTGTTGCCAAATACCATTGTAACGGGAGAGAGAGGGAGGCAAGGAGAGAATTGCCCCCACTCATACACACGTATTCCTGGTTTATTCCAAAGTCCACTGTTGTTCAACCTCCGTGGCAATTATTAAGGATCCAAAATCAAATAGACAGAACATTGTTTGGCATCGTGCAATCGAAATGCCAGTAGATATGTAGAGGGTTTATTAAATTTTCTCATTTTTTTTATTCTGGCAGCAATTTGGACAATTGGTATATGGAAGTGAACATGAAATTAAAACAATGGCAGATCCAGGGGGCACAGTGGGTCTCCTGTCCTCCTTCTCGACTTTTCCTCCTTCTACAACCCCCCCCCCCTCTCCCTCACAAACCCAATCCCACCCAAAAAATATCATAAGGCAAACAAGACAAAACACAAGGAATTGTCTATCCCTGTGCGCGAATTACAGTAAAATTGTCCTCCTCTACTAGATTATATATTTTGCTCCCTTTATTTGGACACCACCACCACCACCAGCACCACCACCACCACCACACCGCTTAACAAAATTTAAATCCTGGATCCACCATTGTGAAGAAAACCCCTTTACATCGTGTAATATCACTCACAAACTTCTCCTGCCTTCCATCAGAGAACTTGTAAGGTGTACCATCCTTCAGTCTTCCTGTCCAGTACACCAGGGGGCGCGGGTACCCGGTGGCACGGCAGTACATCGTCAGGTTTGACCCCGCGTTGACCTTGTTTTCTGCGGGACTGCGATCGACCTGGATCTGTGTTGCTGCGTTGATATGAAAAAAATGGTAAGTTGAAAGTTTTCCAACGAATCGAAAGCTCAAATTTATCTCAAAATGTAAAACGTGATATGTAGCAGCGACGATGTCGTTTATCTCATTTTTCAACGCAGTGTAAAGTTGAAGTGACAAATTTGGATTTTGCTGTAATTGACCTGACACATGGCCTTTCGAATACAGAAACAGTGACGTAACAGCGGCAAAACAGTGACGACACATTTGTAACCCATTAATTATGACGTCACACGAAAACTACACAATAACCCATGACGCTTCAAGAAATGCTTCCCGTTACCTGTGACGTTAAGAAAAATGTACCGATGCTTCAGTCTTCTCTGGCTTAGACTACAGCGGTACTTGGCGACGTCCTTTTGGTTAACCTTCTTGATGATCAAGATGGAGAAAGCCGAGTGTGGTAGGGTTAAGACCTTGTAGCGTTTATCGAAAGCCAAGACGCTGCTGCCTCGCGCGATAAGACTGGCGGGATCCCCGGCACTTCGTGGCTCTCGAACCCAGTCCACCTGAAAGGTAGACAGATATGGATGAATATGTACATGTACCAGTTAAGAAATCGTAAGACCCATGGTTTAATGGAGTAAGTCCAGGGCCGTAGCCTCCGGGGGGGCAGGGGGGGCAGCTGCCCCCCTGGGATTTGAGGTGCAAAAAAATAATCGCAAAGGTGAAAAAAAATAATTTCATAGTTGTTATCAATTCTGTGAGAAAATGCACTCATGGCCACTAGACAATCATCCCCCTCCCACACCCTTCCCCCTCGGGGTCTTCGCCCCCTCGTGTCCGCTTACCTGCCCCCCCCCCCCCCCCCCCGGCATTTTGCTCAGGCTACGGCCCTGAAGTCAGTTAGAAACCAACAAGTTAACAGATGAATTTTTTGGATGGGATTAAACTTACAAATTAATCAAAATCACGGTATTGATTTATGAGGCTCTAATGAAATGGGTCAAATTGCTACATCACCTATTGGGAAGAATTAAATGTCATGCTTTACAAAGTTTACTGCATGGGTAATAAGTTGGTTTGAAAAACTTGAAAGAAACTTGACATAACATTTACTCAAAAGGAAATGAAGTACTCCCTTAACAAATTACATGGACGTCCTGAACAATTCCCCTTTTCTTATCGCATGTACCTCGAGCCGATTGTATTTCTTTTGATTGTAATGTCAGAAATTATAATGAGAATGAAGTTAATGAGGCAAAGCCACGGCATCATTTCAAAACTGACAATCTCCAATGTTCTGATAAAAGTCAATGACCTCACGTCGGAACTTAGTTTTCTTCCTTTCGTAATGTCCTTAAGGTTGAAGGTACGGTACAGGAAGTAACATTTTTGGTATCGGATGTTTATAGATCAACACAGACGTACAGTGTTTGTTGTTAGTTTTTGATTAGCAGTTGTTGTTGTTGTTGTTTGTTGACACTGAAAAAACTACTGGAGGTGGTTAAAAGAAAATCTTATTTTCATGTTTATTTACAATAATGATATCAGTAATAATAATAATAGTGATAATGATAATGCTAATGATAAAATTAATAATACTGATGAGGATGAAAGTATCTTTTTGATTTAAATAAATTAATAGATAAATCAATAAATAGAAATTTTTAAAGTGGCATTGTACCTATAGTCAACATAAAGGTACATGTAACCCGGCTGTGTCTTCCACGAACACATTTGTCAAAACACCTCAAGTTTGAGCGTGAAATTCAATATCACAAACGATAACATGTTAATAGGTTGAAGTACGTGTTGTTTCACTTAAAGCCCATGCTACAAGTAGGGAAACCTAGAGAACGGACACGCGTTCCTTGAGGTTACAAATGCGTTAAATAAACTTAGGTAATTAAACTAATATTTAGCTTTACCAATCCCTCCTTGGCGTTGTTTACCAAAATAAACTTACTTTAGAAAGTTAATTATGGGATGTTTTAAAACCATTTTTCGGGATTCGAAAATAACCTGGTCTGTTTTGACAACAAAAAGAAGCACACATATTGAGAAAGAAAATAAGTGCGTTGACATTGAGGTATAATTAAACGTAACAATATGTTCCGAATACTAAATTCGTTGATTTAGGTAAATTATATTTTGAAAAGAAAATTGTCTTTTGGAGTCTCGCTTGCGTCAATAATTGTCTGTAAACTTGTGTGCCCAAAGCAAGAATAAAAAAATCAGATGCGAATTTTAATTAAAACTCATCGGACCAAGGATTTTTAAAGAAAATAAGTGAGATGTGGACGCGCTCACGTGCATGTCAGCGTTTCTGAACGTGCGTAAGCCTGTAAATGTTCACATACACAAGCGCATCTGGGCATTATTCTACACGTGCAAGCGTAAATCTAGAAATAGGCGTGTCCATCCATGTGCGCATGCCTGAAAAGGCGCGTTCAGACCAGCACTCGATCATAACCGAAAACGGTTCAACTCGCACAATCGAGTTGTTAGATTACAGAGTCTGCCAAAGATCCGATGTTCAATTCCTCATCTTTGTACAATTTCCAGTGAAAAAAAGGACTGGTTTGGACGCAAAGTTTGTCCTAATGAACCCTCACCTGCCCGTTTTTGTACATTCTATGGACGCCTGGAAAGCTACAGTGGAGGACAGCGGTATCTCCAAGGGCTACGGTCTCCGTCTGCGACACGAAATCAACTCCAACTGAAAATAAAACAAAATATGACAAAAAAAATAATAATAATTAGTACACATCCGCTAATATTATATGCAGCCCAGTGTGATTACCTAATAAAATGACTGCTAACTTTCATTCAGACGTGAGAAAGACTATAAAAGGCAAGTGTTTTTTTACATGAATATGTTCGTAAGCGTTACACTCTATACTTTCTTCTACTTTTAGCAACAGCATAAATTCAGGGTTATTACCCTAGTATTCCTATTACGTGTTCTCTCTCTCTCTCTCTCTCTCCCTCTCTCTCTCTCTCTCTCTCTCTCTCACACACACACACACACACACACACACAAACAAACACACACACATATATATACACGCACACACACACTTTCATGCGCGCAAACGATCCAGAAATAGTAGTTTAAAATGACAAGGTGACCAGTTTTATGCACATCCAGTAGCTAGTTAGTTGTCACAGACTCAGCAAATCAGCGACCTTGGAATGACTTATAGCCCACCCTGCCTTTTTACAGCACTAGCCGTGAAAGGTTTTCGTTATACCCACTAAGTAAAGATATTTAAGGTGGGGCATTCAGTCAAATCTCAAACCCTTGTCATTCTTCTTGTTGAATGAAAACATTAATAATTTCAACCGCTCCACGAATGCTGCGTTATTTATGATAAATTCTATGGAGAAAGAAACTAGTTTTACCAAACAGTAGTTCTTTCAGAGAAGAGAACCGTAAAGTATTCCACGCGCAGTGTGGTGGCTTATTTATGGTAAAAATTAACTAAAAAAGAAAACGCACAAATATATCATAAGTGACGTAATGGAGGGAGTTAGCAGTCAAGAATCCAAGATTGCGTGTTCTTCGTGATCAGCTTTAAATGAAAAGAAAAAGAAAAACTTGCCAAATATTTCTTAATGGTTTACAAATATTTCCCGGGGTATTGTTATTAGTAGGCGATTTCAGACAGGAACAAAGCTTGGTTTGTTAAAGCGCGTGTCGTGTGTCTCGTTTAAGAAAAATTTGTAACTTTACCGTGTGAAGGTTGATATATTTTTTCTTCTCATACATGATGTAATTCAAGTAGTCGTGTTGACAATAATGCACTGCGACAGTCGTCATTTCTTATATTCAGATACGATCAAACCCCCCAATGGGACGAAGTTCAACGAGGTTGTTGTGCAAAATTGTACAGAGAACAGACGAAATGTGACAATAAACTTTATCAATACTCTCTCTCTCTCTCACACACACACACACGCGCGCGCGCGAACACACACACACACATTCACGTGCATTTACAGACTAACACACACGCACAGAGAGAGAGAGAGAAAGAGAGAGAGAGAGAGAGAATGCTTAAAGTATTCGACCAGAAGCCTCGTATAGTTGTTTACTAAGAGAAAACAACTCTTACGGATAAAAAATGACAGCTTGCCACTTAATGTAACAAGCTTGGCAGGTATTAAACGTGAGATGGAATCCCGAACACGAGGTCACAACCAAGGTCCCGAGCGTGAAGAAATGTACCTTGAAACCATATCCACTCTCCAAACACTCACAGATGCGGTTACCCTTTATTTCAGCGCGAATCTTCCCTTCAGGGTTCTAAACACAACATATTTTACTCTTTCACCTTCCTACTCTTATTTCTCCGACATGTTTCACCTTAACCAAATCCTCGCAGTATCAGATGAATTTAGACGAGGTGTTTGAAAAATAGAGCTCAGGAATTTAAAATATTTAATCCAATAAGACTGAAATTAAACTTTTCTGAACGGCTCGTGTCGTTGCGTGGTTTTAGCGCATCCTACCCCCCAATGCCGGATTATCCCGCTCGCTAAATCCATTGTGGCGGGAAGATGCGATACTGACAAATGTCATACCTGCGCGCGACACGAGGCCTCGAGGGCTGTTGCCAAGGGCAACAAAGACACGGCTAATAATCGCCAAGTCCTGTCTCAGCATGCACTAAATGATACGCAGGAGGGGTCCAATTAATTCTGCAGCAACTTGTCTATCAAACACCATCAACGACTCAAAAAGTTGCAATTATTATCAAGAATCACATGACATCTAATCTAAGAGGAAACGTGATTTTTCTAGATAAAAGACCCAGCGCTGTTGAAACGCTATCATGCTGCTTGCTAAAATCGACTCGCTGTCATTATTTGGTATTTGATCTTTGATCTCATCAGCGCTTCTTTCTCAACGGGGGTTTTGACGGGTGCCAATATGATCCTACAAAACCGCGCTTTCTAATGACCCTATGTCAATGGACATAAGGATCTATTTAAAACGGAAACATTATGTTTTTTATGATAAAAGTGCACTTTTATCCATTCGCCCAGGCAAAATGAAATATGTACTGGCATCTAAATTCCCCTTGGCATGCGCTTATACGATGTCTGAACCGTATGATTTGTTCACGCACAGAGGTTTTCTTCAAGAGAGATACCATCAGGACTTTTGTCGAAATCGACTCTTTAATTTGCCATTATTATTTGCTATTACAACAGCCAAGCAGCAGGGTATTACAAAATTCCATTGTTGTTTTAAAATGTACTTCATGTTACGTATTGTGTATCTGATCTAAGTTTTCTTTGAAAAAATGCCATCACGTTCAACCGTAAAATGTACCCTTTTCTTCCATTGTGATTTCCCTATAAATGCAATGGGCGTCTACAAAATAACCTTGTGATCTTCATAAATATGTGCGTTTTGAAAATAAAATTCAGCGCAATCTAACGGTAGATCTCTCTTTCCTGCAACGGGATGTAGGCATTAAAAAGTTATGCTTTACTTGCAATAATGCTTATGCGTCTAAAATGATTTGTTTGTATATGATATGGGTGGAAAGGCTTCCCAATTGTTGAACATGTGACAGAGGCTTTGTATTTGTTAAGTCGGCTAAAGTTAGCTAAAGTTGTCTAAAGCCCTGTTACACCAGGCTTGAGACGGCTTGGCCCGCTCTCACAATGGTAGACGAAAGAATCAGGAGAGCGGGCCGAAATTTGTTTCTCCAAGCGGTCGAAAATCCGATGTGACAGAGGTTTAATCAACCAACATTTCTAAGTGGGTCCAGGGGTGGACGGAAGCCGTCTTCTGGGTCTTCTAGAAGACGGTCAAAATTTTTTGAAGTTTACATTTACAGGCCTACCCAACTACCAGACTCAGCACCTAAAGACCCTGAATTAACCGGTATATCGGACCACACTACCCGTTTTCAAGGTGTGTGTCAGATCGCATTTCGGAGTATCAGCCATAACACCGACAGGAGGAGCCCTGGCATGCTCGGCTGTCACCTTGATTGGATAGTAAACGATTGTCGTAAAATCGCTATATGATTTTAAAACCGGGCGCATAAATTTGAAAGCCACCTAGATGAACCTTAGACTGCCACATTAATCTAATACAATGCAAAAAAGCCCTATCAAAAGTGGTTAAAACATTCAAACCGAATGTCGTAAAGTCCCCATATACCCCCATAGAGACGATAAAATAGAGTACTCTAAAGTAAGAGTACAGTTTCAGGGTGTTCAGCCGAGCGTGGATGAGCCCGCAGTCGTGCTACAAAATTTGTTCTGGGGTATGATACTCCGAAATGCCATCTGACACACACCTTGAAAACGGGTAGCGTGGTCCGATATACCGGTTAATTCAGGATCCTTAGGTGCCGAGTCTGGTAGTTGGGTAGGCCTGATTTACGGGTATCTAATTTTTTTTCTGTCGGAAGATGGTCAAAATGGAGGATGAATCAACAAAGATAATTTAAAAGACTGTCAAAAATTTCGCTGGATCCACCCCGGGGGTTCTATCCCTGGCTGTAAGAAATTAACAAATTGTGACCAACGCATATTTTGAAATCTGAGCCCTTACTGGTGTTACTGTTGTTTTTTAATGTCCTTAGACGAGAAAAGTTACACGGTGTGGTTATCATGCCCTGTACCTAACCATATATGCGCATTTAGTGTATAATAATTTGTGTATACATCGATTTCTTCGTAAAGACATTCTTCTGAGATGAGAAGCTCTTGCCGATCCAGGATTTTGTTAAGGAGGAGGTTGAGGGGGATTAGGGGGTGGACAAGCTTTAGAAAATAAACAACAGAAGACAGGGACAATATACCATAATACATAAAAGTACAGTAAAGAGATTTTGCTTGGTTTTGTCTCATTTCGCCTTTTATACTTTGTATGGGTGAGAAATTGGCTAAAAAGGGGTGGGAGAGGAGCTCGTGGTTACTACCCCCCTACCCCCACCCCCTGATCCTCCATTGCAATGAAAACCCGAGCAGAGATTTTCACCAGTCAATTATTAAGGTCTCTGACCTGCGTCAGGACTAGGAATGGCCAATAAATACGTCACATTAAGGGGAAATAAACAAGATACATTAAATACTGTACAGGCGATTAAAATGCCATTAGCATTGCTGACCCGCGCGCAGCACGCTGTGTTAAAACGACTGTATAAGGTTACCTCGGGTTCTGCTGAGGAGTTTATTAGCTGAGAACTTGGATCTAATATCTGCGACCAAAACAAAAAATAAAACAGTAGGACAGTAAGTGTTTCTGATTATGGATGCTGTATTATTAATTCTGGCTTGTTATTTTTGTTATAATTCACGATCATTTAGGGACAGATTTCCTTGCCGGAAATATCATATACAGGGATTATTAATTCTGGCTTGTTAGTTGTGTGATAATTCATTTGAGGCCATTTTTTTTTTTTATTGCCGGAAGTATCATAAACAGAAATTATGGCACTCGCACGACAGAATTATGGTCTTTAGATATGTGAGGTTACCCACATGACTATGGACGCAGGCGAATGTTTTGTTCATATAAAATCGGTATACACATAACGTTCACTTGAGCAATTGTTTTGTGATGTAAATTTGTACCACTTTCTTAATGCTAGGTGGTGTCACGATGCATTATTCCTTGCGCCACACGATTTTAATTGGCTCTGTTTTTGAAAAACATTTGTACGCAGTCGATAAAAGCATGCACATTAATCACGTGATTTTAAAGCTCTGAGGTCAAATCATCACAAACCACTTAGAAAACAAAAGTGCTGATGACATTTGAAAAAAAAAAAGGAATATATACATTTGAAAAACACGCACAAGTGAAAGGATGTGCATCAACCCTTGAAACCACGTGATTTTCAAAGGCCAGAGGTCATGTCGACATGCGCCGATTACTACTTGTGAGGTGACAGTTTTGACAGCAGCGAAAATGTGTGGAATTTATCAAAAGACTTCCCTAGCAGACGATACACGGGGGTTAAGAATGTCTTATTAAGGACTGTAGAATTCCAACACTCTACCTTTGTGCCATTTTGACATTTGATATCAAATTTTATTAAATGCTTGGCAGCTGCTCTTGTTTGCTTTTGTTATCATAAAATGTATGGAGGTTTAGATCTATTGCCTAAAATAAATATTTCTTTTATTTCTCTTCTTTTCTTCTCATTCCAGTATACATATTGCATAACTTATCATTACAAAGACGAATGTCCAAAAATGCGGTCTCGTCTCCATTTCTCGTTTTAAAATAAACATAATTTATAAGACGAGATGATATACGCTGCATTATGGTGTCTCTATAGAAAGCGGGTAATGAGAATCAAAGCGGGCCACCGAAAAGTTTGCTCTTTTATTTGTTATTAGCAGCCACCTAAAAAAAAGGCGACACCTAAACAGACCATTAGATACGTCAGCTAAGACAGATGATGGTGAAAATTAATTGGCTGGCCCGAGATCACGTGGTCAAAGTTCACCCGTCTTCGTGTTGTGAACAAAAGGGTTAATCCTTCAACCCGTGTTCATCAAAATATCCAGCCGTATTTTGAACAAATACCGTTGCTTCTATCGCTTCACACTTTTATAGCAAATGTACACATTTTTTCAGGGGCTTGTCCCAAACAAATATATATAAAAAAAAGAAAACGTCAACAAAACACTTACAAAACGATAAAGACATCCGATGCCAAAACTTCAACACGGTTTCTGTTTAAGTCATTCCTTTAATTAAGCCCAGTTGCTGGCACCCACCCTTGTAATTGCAAAGCGCTCCTTCATCCTGAGTTATGTTTCAATTAATAAGACGTTTACAGGGTGCTTCAAAACGAACTTAAAAGAAAGGTTGAGATCAAAATTAATCCATTTCCTTTTTTTACTTCCTATTTGATAGCGTGTTAGCCTTGGCCTTGGTTGTTTACATGCATTCATGGTTTTGAAGTATGTAAGAAAGAGTGAAGGCCAATCTTGGGTAAAGTTGCCTCCAATTTCCTTTCCATCCCCTCCAATCCTCTAACCGTCCCCACCAACCCCCTCCCCGCCTGCAGTTCATGTATCTGCCTAAGCAAGAGGGGTGGTTGTCAACATTGATATTCTACAACAGTTACGGTAATCCCAGACCCTAATATCAAACAGCATCTTTTCTTATTCCTTAATTTTCTTACTGATTCACTCACACATGTATCTTAATAGAAATTTATCTTACTTATTGCCCACGGAACATTTGAAATACCGGTATAGGCACTGTCAAATAGGCACTGTCAGAACTGATTCCATCCTGTGAAAGAATCGAACATTGGAATTTCATTCAGGAAAAGTATCATTTCCCAGCGACACTAGTAGATGAAATAATTTCACGTTCTAGAGCAGCGGGTTATCTTGGATTTTTCCCCCTAGGTGGGTCCTAAACATCTCTACTTTAAACTCGCTGAAATAACGTCTCAGCTGATGTACAAAAATAACTCAGACTGATGCCGATCACGCCTTCTATTTTGTATTTAAAGGAAACAAATTTCGACTTTTGATTAACAAGATGGATAAGGGTTGTTCTCTCCACCCCACCCCACCGTGAAAACATGCACACTTACTCACTTTATCTCTCTCTCTCTCTCTCTCTCTCTCTCTCTCTCTCTCTCTCATGAACAAAGGTTTAGGCCTATTATTTTCCGTCCAAAAAACACCTGCACACGCATGTACGCACACATACACGTGCGCACATCCATACACCGACATGGGCACAAACGCAAATACTAGTAAACATGCTTCCATTTTTATGACACCAAGCGAACTGAGACACCCCGGGGAAGGGGTGGTGTTAAACAGGACCCGGAGGGGGAGGGCGAGGGGGGATCATGCCATCACGTTCCACCACTACCACACATGCAGGCCTCACTATCTCACCGGCACCGAACTCACTCGTCCATGTGATGTAACTGTTTGTGCAACCCTAGACGCCATGTTTGCTTTCAATTTTCACATTCTATCAGAAATCGAACTGCCACCACGAGGGCCTGAGTACGGGTCGGGTGACGCCGCGGCTGGTTGAACTTAACGAGGACACGAGCGTTCTTACAACACGGCCGTCTGGTCGGTGTCTGGTGCAAGTGCCACAAGAGAAATATCATAAATAGATTGCACTTGTAATACAAACTGCTAGCAATTCAAAGTGATGTCGTTCTATTATAATAAAGGCGTTTAATTAGCTACTGTGACGGCTCTGTATCAACAAGGCCCAGTCTAATCCTATGGAAAACTCTGTCCTTTGGATAAAATTGTTATCCTTATATACTCTTTAAACACAGGGTCCGCTAAGTTTGTTACAAAGTTATCGTATTTTATATTTAGTTTTAAATATGCTAGTTTAGAGGTTCATGTGTTACCTCTAAGTAGTTACATATCCTGAAATGAGCAGCCATTTTTACCACTGAATATCACACAGATATCACAGACCAAAATAAGTATCCACATTTGAATTCATTACTTTTTACCAACGGGGCAAATGTGCAGCAGTTAACTATTTTATTTTAATACAACCGAGCTAAAGTGTTTCTGTCTTAGTGTATTGAGATTTCAATGTTGCAAAAAAAACTAGGTAAATGGGAGGGGAGGCCCCGTCACCGTCAGAACCTCGGGGTAACTTGCTATCACAATGACGTCACGCTGCGTTCTAGAATGCCAAAAACAGGTGCGAAACTTCTTTGAGCTTTTTTTTTCAATTTGTATTATACCTCCCTTCGCCAAACTTTGTAACAGTTGTGAAATGCTGTTTTGAATTGCCGAGATCATTCAAAAGTACTTCCAGCGCATGTGCTTATGTTGCCTTGAGTAATTTTCATCAAAGACTCATGAGTTATAAGGCAACGAATGTACCAACCTTAATAAGAACCATACGCAACAACATTTTCTGGGAGCTCTGATTCCATTAAAGAAGTGTTGTGACATAGCATCGCGTATTTCAGATAAACTTTGCAAAGTGGATTTCTCTCTCTTTAATTTCTCTCTCTCTCTCTCTCTCTTTCTCTCTCTCTCTCTCTCTCTCTCTCACACACACACACACACTAACACACACACACACACGTGCGCGCGGTTGCCTAAGCACTCACGTCGTTGAAAGGCAAACGAATCGCACAATCGAATCATTCTCGCACACATTTTGCACGCCTGCACCTGGTAGTCATTTCAATTTTTTTGCCCAACCTGCACCAGTTGATACGGGGTTCACAATTCATTACTTCTGCCCATTCAAGACACGCCCACTCCTGTAGCTTGTTGACAAACCCTCACCGGAGGGTAGAGAAATCAAATTAAAATCACATCATATCTCCCAGGTGGTTCACCAATGGTTGCGGACCAAGAATCTTAAACACGAGAAAAATCATGGATATCCAAAGCATTTAATACGTTTGTTTCTGCGCGGTCTTTTTTTATTAATACCATCTTCGCTGCTTTGTTTCTAATTATCACTGATATGGTTAAGTGCACATCGGTTGTTAATGTGCAGTAAATCTTTGAACGAGTACTACTGAGGCTTTGGTCAGTGTTTTTATTCGATTGAAGACAGATTCTCTACTTGTTACCACATCTTTTTATCGTCAGGTTCTCAAACCAAGAAAGCTCTATGATAACCCTATCTTGTTACACAAGTATTTTTATACTTTTATACAGAGCCTCCTCCTTGAAATAACATTTATCCTATTAATTGCCAAATATTTTCTTTCCGTTTGTTTTCGTGTTGTACGCCAGCTGTGTTGTCAATTCTGACTGTAATGATTGACTTTAAGACTAGCTTTTTTTTAGATTATTAAACAGTAAATCTATAGTGCCCCAGGGTCCCGTGCGCCAGTTGTTTAAAATCCGTATCTAGGGGAGGGCACAGGGGTACACCCTATGTGAACGAGGTCACCTGTTCGTGTATGTATCAATGTTTTTGTTAGCAACAAAGAGAGAGAGAGAGAGAGAGAGAGAGAGAGAGAGAGAGAGAGAGAGAGAGAGAGAGAGAGAGAGAGAGAG
>NW_019773543.1:5928-17692 GCF_001039355.2 Lingula anatina
GTTGAGTCAACTTTCATAGTCAACGTCATATCAACATAGTTTCAACGTTGACCGTCAACGTTGATTCAACATTGATACCTCAAGGTTGATTCAACCTTGATGGTTCAACGTTGAGTCAACTTTCATAGTCAACGTCATATCAACATAGTTTCAACGTTGACCATCAACGTTGATTCAACATTGATTCAATGTTGATTTGCCCGCTGGGCCGTTGTCCACGGAAGCTATCCAAACCACAAAAAATAGTCCACATAAATTGTGCAGTGGTTATAACAGAAGTATTGCACCATTTTGCTTTAAGGTAAACAAAACTTGATTTGTAAGGATTTTCTTTTAGAATTTTATTGAAAACTGGATGCCAAGTTAGGATCTTTACAACATGTTTACAAAACGATGCTTTGCACCTTACATAACGCATGTTATTATGTCAGTATTAACAATTTGTTGGATATCCATGCTGTCTCAATATGGTCACCATCTTTTGGACATAGACTGGTCAAGGTTAAGCAATATTTTGGAGGCTATGTTGGCCCAGACCTTAAAGACATATTGGATAAGAGTATTTCTGGTAAAGGGGCGATCCTTTGCCCCTAAGATTTACATTTACTCATTCCACAGCTTTTCAGTGGTGTTTGCGGTTATCAATTCTGTAGTAGCCAAAAGACTAATTGAAAAACAAAGCGTACCCAGCCGTTGTTAACCTTCAAGCAAAAGTGTGCAATACTTTTGTCACCCCCTGTATAATACTGTAATTATGGCTTTCTTTTATCAGTCATTTCCAATTCTAATACATAAGATGTTTTTATCTATTTATTTGTTTATTTTAGAGGCACTGCTCATGCCAAAATTTGCCACTGTTCCATCTTGCACCCCTCCTACATGGATCAGTAGAAGCTATTCATTCCATATGTGTTCATTTGCCGAAAGGACAAAGTCTGAGCTTGTCTGTAAAGGGCACGGATAAAGTTCGAGTCATAAAGACCAAAGTAACTGAACTTGTAAATGTACCCTTTTTTTACGTGAATGTATACCATGGTAGCACCCCAGGAGAGTCAGATAGCCTTGAAGACGACAGGACTTTTGAGGATTATGGAATATACCTTGGGGCAGACCAAGAGTTTTCGATCACCTACGTCGCCCATGGTGTTTTTGTTCAATTTGCGGATGGCAGACTTGAGGAACTATTTGGGGATCCTCTTCTTTCCGTCGGAGATTTTTTAGATGGGCTTGATTTCAAAATTCAGGAATTACGTAGGGATATTCTTCAAATTGAAGCCCATTGGGAGGGAAGAGCGACACTTCAAGAATTGACCGAGTCCGATACAAAGAAGCCGCTGTATCGTCTACGTAAAGTAAAAATGTCCGTTTCATTCGAAGTGGTATTGAGGATAATTGGACATAACACATTAATATCGGTTAGAGTATTCCCAACGGATACTGTGGACACACTGGCAATTAATTTTCCAAGAAGCGTAATTTTTATTTTCGAAGGTATTGAACTCGTGAGAGACAAAACGATGGAGGAGTATGGTCTCCATGAAGGGGCAGTTGTAACTGTTGACTGGTCAGTAACAGTACTAGTAACATTTGGCGAAAAAAGCTGCTCGTACATTTTGCGGTCAAGTTACTCTGTTGGCCAACTTAAAGAGCTTCTGGCGGTTGATACGGGTTTACATCGGTTTGAACAACACCTTGGTTTTTATGGCACTGTTCTTAGTGACGAGAAGATGTTATCCGAGTACTTGACCCCAGAGACGGAAGATAAAATGAGCATTACTCTCACCTGTCAGCCCTGGAAAGTGTTAGTGCTGCTGCCTAGCGGTACTTTAAAAGATTATAAAATTTCACCAAATACAAAAGTGGCGTTTTTAAAAAGTCAAATAGAGGAACATGAAAACATTCCTGTTGCACGACAGATCTTACAAATTGATCAAAACGATTTAGCCGACGACGGATTGCTCTGCGAATCAATGATACCATCAAATAGTATTCTCTACCTGAAGGAACAGATTGCCCTAAAGTATTCCTCAAACTGGACACCTGTCAGTGCCAGATGGAAGCCTTGCTTTGAAGAACTTCTGCAGGTCAGCGACGGGAACTTGAAGGAAGTGAACAACGTATGTTTCAGCACAAAGGTGGACAGGTTTAAAATCGGATTGTAAGTATCTTGGGGCATTTTGTATCTATTCTTTTTAAGATAATTTTTCACTTTTTAAATGGTGACTATGAACGTCAATGCTAAAAACGGGTTTTGATAAACGTTTTAATATTTTTTATTATTTAATAAACGTTTTCTTACATGAGAAATCAAATGAAATTCAAATGAAATACATACAGGTAGAAAAAGTTTGTGTGTTGTGTACCTCAGTACTTTCAAATTTCGATGCTCTAAATTTTTCTCATTACTAATGTGCCTATTTTTTATCAAATATTTTTCATTAATTTTTTGACGGGGGCAGGGACCATCAGTCCTAGTAACAGTTTTTAAAGATTCCTTAAATTTTGTAATTATACTTTCTATTCAGCGGGAACAAAACTGAGGTGTTTCTGGGTATTCGGCATGATGGCAGAGAGGTCGCCGTAAAAAGATTCCCCAGGTCCATGTCACAGAATTTCAAGAACGAGAAAAGCGTATTAACTACATTAGATTCCCCAAATATCATCCGGTATCTTGATATTGCCATGGACGACGAGTTTCTGTACCTGATTCTTGAGCTTGGGGAGTTTACTCTCAATGAATTCATATCTACAGATGAGTACAAACAAAACCAGACCAACATCTCCCGAGATCTCGTGGGGCAGATCTTGGAGAGCCTCAGAACCTTACACACTGGGCACAACGTTATTCACATGGACATCAAGGTAAATAAGCAAAAATGTTCATTAGCTTGGTAGTTGAATCATAAATGAAAATTATCGATCTACCAGACATTTGAGAGGATCCTGGCTTCTATACAACCTAACGCTCATTGAGTGTCAACATCTGCTCATATCAGTCTGATGAAGGCCTACGTCCAGGGCTCCGTATCTCGAAAGCCTCGCTATGTTGCGCACGTGCGCAAGTGTCTCGATTCCATAACCGATTCTATTTCGAGATGCAGGGCCATGGAATCGAGACACTTTAGCACGTGCGCAAGCGTCTCGATTCCATGGCCCCGTATCTCGAAATAGAATCGGTTATGGAATCGAGACACTCGCGCCCAGGGCTCCGTACGGTATCTCGAAAGCTTCGCTATGTTGCGCACGTGCGCGAGCATGGCGAGCCTGCGCTATTTTCTTAGTGCGATTGCACCCACCTGCTATCTCGAAGCCATAGCAAACGCAACGCAATTATAACCTCAAACTCTAATTTAAACTAAAATTCGATTGCCGCATAAAGTGAAGACGTCATAACACAATTACACAAAATGTAATTTTTTTCATCATGACGCAAATCAAGAGGTTGTTTTTTTTATTTATAGGAATATCATAATAACAAATAGTGATATTTGAAGTGTTTGACACCAATAAAATGTCAAAGAAAAAAAAACAATTCAATAAACGAAGCTTGGACTGACACAATTACTGACACATTGGTGAGTAGTGTTCAGTCTCACAATAATAGACATTGAGAAAGGTCACGGTGCGACCGAATGCTTTGTTTCTGCCTTTTCATTTTGTGTTCATCATGTTTTATTACATGCTATTATCAGGCCTACCCAACTACCAGACTCGGCACCGAATGATCCCGAATTCACCGGTAGATCGAACCACACTATTCGTTTCCAAGGTGTGAGTCAGTACACATTAAACAGTATCATACCCCGTACAAATTTTGTGTGGTGATGCAATGCTTTTCAACCCCGCTGAGAATCACATCGCCTACTAGGCAAGAGCGGTGCCGCGTCTGATACATGTACTGTGAAATGCGTACTGATACACACCTTGAAAACGGGTAGTGTGGTCCGATCTACCGTTGAATTCAGGATCATTCGGTGCCGAGTCTGGTAGTTGGGTAGGCCTGATTATGACTAGCAACCCAAACTTGCCACCATGTTTAATTACATGAAAGACACATTAAAATGACGAATTTTGCATACGCAGAGGCCTTTGCGACTAGTTTGTATCGCCGCAAATAATAGCCTCGAAACTAATGGTGATTTCGACATTAGCGCACGGCCGCGATTTGCGAAGCTTTCGAGATATAGGATAGCGCACGCTCGCCCTGCTTGCACACGTGCGCAACATAACGAAGCTTTCGAGATACGGGGCCCAGGTTGGCTGTAAGCTAACGGTATGGAAGTATTTCGGCTTGCGTTTGATAATTTTCATTTATGATATCAAGGTAGTTGTCTTTTCAGTTATCAGTGATTATCTATGTCATAATATCTGTTCCTTTCTTCAGTTCATCTACACGGTGTCTTTATGGGCTTTTTGAAATGCTTTCCGAGGCAGTTATTTCTTTAGTTGCAAATGATATTTTTGTGTCACAAGTTTCATGTTAGTAAATATTCGATAAAAAACAAAAGTAAGCAACAGTCTGAAGTATTTCAGTTATTTTACGCAATGCATTTAAATTCCAGCCCCATAACGTTCTTTTAGATGTCAGCAACCGTGCAAAATTATCTGATTTTGGCATAAGTGTGGTCCTCCCGGATAATCAGAGCACTTTCTACACTACTGCTAAAGGTATGTGATTTTTACGACTTTGCGCATATCTGTCTGTCTGTCAATCTGTCTTTTTGTCTCATGAACTATTGCATAGATAATTAATCTCTGGCCATGAGGATATTCAGCTGCTGCAGAATAGCTATATTAAAGGGATATTATGGCGCCGAATCATAGCGACAATACTTTGTAGCCGGTGCACATTTAGTCTAGTTTGTGCATTTTTAGTCCAGTTTTTATGCGTACAGTTTGTAGCCCTTCATTAGCTATGGGGAGTATCCTCGTCTATTCTTTTCTTACCCCTAATAAATCTATATCTATCTAAAGAACGTAGCAAACAAAACATCGTATGTCATGAGTGGCATTTTTCATCCTGCTCACAAATTTTTAATTTTTTTACAAGTAACTCCGGACTATTAGTTTTTAAGGGATGTAAACGATTTTTATGTAGCTATTATCCTTTATCCGCATCCCTTTTTATAGTAAGAATTAAACGTTTGTATTCATACAGTGTCTTTACACAACGACGCTTTTACAGCAGATTTTACACCCAATATTTTATATTATATATATTCTATTGGTTTAATAAATATTTATGCTATTTATCTTATCTTTCAATTAATAGGTCTGATTTGTACTACTCATTACCAATTTATAGCTGTTCTAAGGCCAAGCTGGAACATGTATTTATATTCATAATTCGCTAACTGTGGTTGTTATGTGTTTGGTGTATCTTCAGGGACATACCACTGGGTGGCAAAAGAGATACTTGATAGCGCCACTGGGAAAGTCAAATACAAGAAGAATGCCGATATTCAGGTAAAATTAACAATGCAATTTCAATTTACAGTTTACTACACAGAATTTTCAAAAATTAATATGGTGGTAATATCATGGACATACGTATTAATAAATGAAAATTTGTTAACAATCTCAAGCATGGTTAATTGTCATTTCATTATGACAATTTCGAACATTGAAATTCTGATTGTCGACGCTATTTTGTGGCTATAATGTCGAGTCTCACATTATGAATGATTTAGATATACACGTATGTGCCAAGTTTTAATTCATAAAACTGTTTATTGTTCTGTTGCCCTTGCAGGTAGCCGGGATGTTAGTCTACTACACATTAACAGGTGGCATACACCCATTTATGCCCAATGGCGAGGCCGACGTGTTTCTGTGTAACAAGAACGTTCAAGATGGAAAACATGACCTTTCAGCCTTGGACGACATCGTTGGGAGACATTTAGTGGACTGGATGCTGCAGCCAGACCCTGAGCTGAGGCCGACCATTGAGGAGGCACTGGCGTAAGTTATCTTTATGTTTCCTCTTTTCCCTTTTTAAAAGATTTCTTTGGAAAAAAGCATTTGCAGCTACTTGCACAATACAAGATTAAAGGCGCACTTTCCAGTTAAAGAATCGTTTTAACTATCAACATCTGAACCAATAATAACTATAAATATATGGTTAGTTAGATGTGTGTAATGTTGTCCTTAACGCATACTGTCAAGTAAATATTTATTGAAATGTGTCAATGCGCTGATAAGAATTTAGGTACAGGGAGTTACATTGTAAACGTGCTGTAAATATCAATATACCTTTTATTAACAGGCACCCGTTCTTTTGGAATGTGGATATGAGGTACCGTTTTCTTGGTGTTTTGGGGGACGAGAAGGAAGTGAAAGAAAGGTAAAACAGAGGGATGTTAATCATTTTATATGTTTAATGAAATAATTAGCTGTGACAGAATGTTGAAATGCAACATCAGCAGTATTTTGCTTCCTGTAACATACGTCTTATGTCCTTTACGTTCCAGATAACATTATTTTTTATCTTAAACTTTAATGTAAACATTTTTAAACATCTTGTAACTTTAAAGATCGCTCTATTAAAAAATATACTGAGTTTGATAGTCTTCTGATATCAGTCCTTTTTGGTAGACGTAGAAAATGTTAGAGTAGAATATCGGTAGTATACTTAGTGAGAGCAAATTAATGATAATATATTTTTGTTTACAATAAGAACAACCGAAATCGATTGTGATACTTGTATAAAATTCATGTAAATCCACTGAATATATTGCAGTTGGAAACGACAGCCACATTCCGTAACGTTGACACTGGATGGGTTGACGGTATCCGTGTTTAACACAGTACCGCACTGGGTAGGTCTTTCCGGTTTATTATTAACGATTTTGCTTCTGCATTTACTTGAATGTGCTTCCGCGTTTACTTGAATGCGGATAACCAGTGTGTTACTGGTGTACATGTAATATTAGACTAATTAATCTACGTAAACTCATCCGGAGAGATTGGAGGAAGGGAGAGGGAGAAAATCAATGCCTTCCAAAAAACTGGCCAAAAACGACACATGTTTTTTTATGTCTCCTCCATCCCATTGCACCACAAACTTGCATAGTCCCGTTCATAACAAAAGAGAAGGCAACAAAGACTATCGGGTGTTCGTGATTTGGCCAAACAAGGCCGCTTTTATTATATAAACTCACTATCCTAATAATTTTAACAATAATAACAATGTGGCAAATTGTTGCCTGCATTAAATGTTATGGCCTTAGGGATAAAATTAAATATGAAATCATCCTAAAAATAATGATGTGACGAGTCAGCAAAAGTTTTTATTGTCAAACAATTTTGCACAAATTTCGTTTGTGGGGTTGCAAAGAAGACCATGTCCTATAAGCTCTGTACTGTAAAATTCCCAGTATTATTAACATCTTTCAAACTGTACAGAGTTTGGTGAAATGTAATCAAATCAACCGTAAAAATTTACTGTATTTTCGTGTGGGGCATTATTGTATATTATTGCACAACAGCCTGAATATACACGCAAAAGTGCCCCCGTCACAAAACGAATCACAGTTTATCTCATCTTCCATCTTTGATTTATTGAGGACCCACGTACAGTGCACGTGGCATGCACAGAACCTCTAAAATCTTGGCACGAAGGCAAAATCTTTAATTTCAATGTTTTATATAGCACTTTATTTCAATAAAATAATCATATAAAGAATACTTTCAATGTGATTTGAAAAGTTTTTTTGTAGATTTCGGTTTATATTTGTGTGATAAAAATAGTCATCAATTATGTCAAGGAAATAGTATTTTATTAATGACGTATGGCGTTTCCTCTTTTCAGAAACAATTTACTATTATTTACCATCGCAGCACAAGTGGCATTGAAAAATCTATTTCACCATCTGTATATTGAACTGACGAAATAAGTATACCGAGTTTAAAAAAATAATGTTTTGCAGAAAGACTTGCTCGATCAAGCTGTTTATGACGAAGTTTCAAAACCAGTGAGGAATGGCTACAGGTCTACCATATGCGGACTTCTTCGATTTATACGAAATGTGGACGTCCATCTCAAAGATCAGTAAGAATGATTACTTATTTTTGCAAATATTATGAATTCGTTCAGTATGTTGCATTAAATATGCTCATGCACTTGTGGGAAATTTCTGAATGAGGTGGTCTTAACTCAACATAACAGAGATCTTAAGGGGCTAACTTTATGTTTAAAGTTGGGGAAGAAATATGTAACATATATGTTTATATTATCATTTTCAGAGTGGTGGGAGAGGGACAAGGCTGTATGACTTGCATCGTTAAAAAGCTTATTCAGAAAATTATATTAATCGAATATAATATTTCTAGAGTTAAAATAAATTACTTCTAAAAATTTCAAACCAGTTTTTAAAGAGGGACAAAATAAGAACTGCATGTTTCAATAAAATTACCCTTTTGCCCATCAAAATATTCCACGCATTTAATAAAATGATACTATTGGTTTTTACAAAAGAGGATTTTTATTGCCAATAGGTATCAAACTGATGATACTGTTCAACATTTACGAGAGGACTGCATGAGCTGTGCCTTTTTCCACTTTTACTCGACAGGAAAATTCCTGTCATTCTCCCGGGTATTTTTAATTATCTGTATATTAAAGAAAAATGGAGATTTTGTACGTTTCATGAATATTTTCCAGGCCGCCTGCTATACAAGCCACTGTAGGTAATCCCATGACGTATTTCACCGCCAAGCTGCCTTTTGACGAGCTGTTCCTGAGGGTTTACAAAACTGTGAGAGACACCCGGTCGTCTGCTGATGACTGGACGGTTAGAGGGTCACTGAAGGAATTCTTTCCAGCATAATGTTAATAAATCAAGATGCCAAAATGGAAGATGTAAGTCGTAAAGAAGCGACGCAATATGAGGATTTCAACAGCCATTTTGATTAAATCTTTTATTCAAAATTGACCTCATAAGAGACTTAAGGGTAAGATTTTGCCCTTGTAAAACTTTTATCCAAATTTGGTTTTACACTGGAAATTTAATGATAGTTATTTCTGCGAAGTTTTTATATTCAGCTATTCGTAGATTGCTGACGGGCAGAGGATTACGGGACATAGCTATATAGGTGGGTTGTGCCATATGATAATAGCTTCTACAGTACATCGTACACAATTATAGATACTGTAGATGTAAGAAAATATTTTAGTTTTTATAGTTAAAAAATCAACAAAAGGTTTTTATTGTGAATGAAACAGCGATTGCAACATTCATTTCTTCACTTTGTATTACATGTATCTTTTACCAAATTACAAATGTAAATATTAACGCATTTAAATTATTCTACATTGTATCAAAGTAGAAGTACTATGTATAAAATTTACAAGCGGTTTTGCCTTTATGTACGTATGGTACATGTATGTTTGAATTGCTTAAACCTATAATGATTATTGCACATGTTGCTTGTGGGCATGTTGTTTCCGGCAAAAATAAATTTAGAAATCTCGTTTCATTAAAATTCAAGCTTAAATGATCCTTCCAACGCAATTGTTTTGGCCAATTGTGGCCTTTCTTCTTGGATTTTATTTTCAGATTGAAATATACTTCCACCAACTTTTGTTATAATGGACCAGAAAGCGTTAGGCTGATATCTCGCAAGTACTAAATAACTTTTATTTTCATCAGAGGGAATAAAAATATTCCAAAATAATGGCTTTCTGTTTGTTATTAGAAAAACATTTTATACAACGTTAACAACCATTTTAACTTCCCTAAGTCCTATCTTAAATCGGTAAAAACAATGATTCTTTTTCAATGTAATGTTTTACTTGTTGAAAATGAAATACATACTTAATGCAAAAAAAGGCAAAAACAAAATTTTGCAAATGGTCTTATAATATAAATACGAAGTGTTTTTTTCTTGCAAATTTTACCTGAACATTCAATCTAAGGGTATAATGATGACATTTTTTTTCACCAACAGCAGCTTGACTTTTCTATTAAAAACAGATTTAACAAGAATTACAATTAAAGGGTTTGCAGTTAATACCGCTATGATTAACATTAACAAGAATACCCCGGCATTATCCGAATCAAATGACAGTTTAAAGTTAGTGCCAAGCTTATATAGAAATAAATTCACAATGCAACAGTAACCTTACGTCAGACACTGTAGAGAAGGGGAATGCCGCAGTTAACGCTACTCTTGTAAAGGTGCAACAATATGTACATGTACTGTATATCCTTAATATGTCTATGCTCCTACTTATTTATCTTTCCATATATACTTATCTAAATTTTGCCATTGTCTTTGACTTGATAACGTTGACAAGCACTTTGTAGGTCAAGCCTTTTTGCAGTTATCCAGCAGTTATATCTCGTGAAGATTTCGACCTTACAACTTCATTTTCAGGTATATGCTTTTAAGTCAACAAGGTAAGTAAAGTTGGTTAATGCAGCTATCAGCAAGTTATTCGAGGTGAAATTTTAATATGGGTTTTCAAACGAAGCCATTTGATTGTTGTTAAACGTGGTGCATACATGATTGCATGTCGTGTTGTTAGAGTTATGTTTTGCTCTTCCATTCACGTCCTCCTGTACACAAGAAGTGAATACCTTACCTTGAATCAGATCGAAAAAAATAATAATTGACTAAAGCACAGTGTGCGTTTATTGCACATGCAGGTTTTAGAGAATGTTGTAAACTATTCTATAGGATTTGGCAGCCGCTGATTCCCCTATATTTGTCATCAAGCTGATTCTAGAGATGCTTTTATAGTATTTTCTGTAACCTGGACTGTTTTTTGAATGACGTATTCGGGCGCTGTTGAATACTTTTTAGTGAATGTAAAGATATATCCCACCAGTGCTTCAAATGTAAGATCATAGTGTGTTTATTTGATCCTCAGATCAGCATTCTACCAAAGGAATCACTATTTATGAGGTCTATTAGCACTGATACAGATTTGTATAGAAGCAGGCCAAGTAAGATAGGCATACATTTCCATATACCAGTTCCCCACGTAGTTCTATTTGCCGACAAATCCCCATGCAAATAGATATTTTACCAAATCAACAGTTTGTATATTTTTGTATTTTTACTGTTTTACTGTTTACTCCGATAACCCGGAGTTAGTAGAAATTTAAAGTAAACATTAAAAACATGATTTGCTTCTCTAAAATTACCACTGTGTTATTTTATATGTTTTATCCGCAGCATTTTACGTGTATCACCCATCTCGACTTTATCAAGTAAAGTGTTTGAAACTGATCCCTAGATAAATGACCAAGTAATACATTCTGCATTCCCCGTGTCATACTTATATTTTTCATAGTTTCACGTATTGTTATAGTTTATCTATATACTGCACTCAACATTTCTGTAGTTTTAATACAGTCCTTCTTTTGCTATAAATATTGTATAAGAGTTGATAATCAGGTGTTGATAGCATTTGCCTCTGGTTTACTGACTGGACTATATTATTCCTGCTGAGGTCACACAATTGCAGACTTGTTATCTCATCACAAAGATATGTCTTTACAAAATGGTTAATGAATAACCCCAACTGATAATTCACAGTCATGTTTGCTCAAGTGAGTTTTGAGTAGTTTGCATAATTGAAGATGAGTCCAAAATTCCACATCTACATGTATTTGATAAAATATAGGTCTGATGAGTGTATCTTACCTTGTCTTATTTTCTGCTAACGAAAGAAATATAATTCTATTCGGTTGAGCGAAGTGAATAAGAATGGAATTTTTTTCTCCTGGGGGGGGGGCGGGGGGGGGTGGGGGGGGTG
>NW_019773543.1:17709-34452 GCF_001039355.2 Lingula anatina
ATATAATTCTATTCGGTTGAGCGAAGTGAATAAGAATGGAATTATTTTCTCCTAGGGGGTGACACTGTATATATTGTGTTAGTTGTGATATTGGTAAGAATTGTGGGTAAGTTACGATAGTTGTTCATTCGACCAGTAAGCGCAGACTAGTTGACACGTAAATTTTTATTTTTGTTTTTCAATTTTTGTTTATGGTTTTGTTGCTTTAATTTGATAAGTACCTGTGATTCTTTTTGTTTTATAACTGCATTGGTTTTTGCTGCAGTGGCTATTTTTATTTTTTCAATGTTTTGTTTTTCAAAATAAGTACAGTGTATGTTGTGTTAGTGTGTAGGAGTACAGTGTACATGGGGCATATTTGGGGGTGCGATTTATGTTTATCAAAATATTGATTAAAGGATTGATATATGTTTGGGAGGTAGTTTGCACATGTGTAGTGAAGAGATGAGTTCGGAGAGTCGTTGAGAGGTGCTCTCTTGGTGATTCCCTACGTACGAGAGAAATGAGTGCTTGGGTCGTGGTATTTTGTTAAATCCCTATGTGAGGGAAAGATGAGCTCGGAAGAGCTGTTTGGGATGTGATATCCCAGTGATTCCCTATGTAAGGGAAAGATGAGCTCGGAAGAGCTGTTTGGGGTGTGATATCCCGGTGATTCCCTAGGTAAGGGACAGATGAGCTCGGAAGAGCTGTTTGGGATGTGATATCCCGGTGATTCCCTATGTAAGTGAAAGATGGGCTCGGAAGAGCTGTTTGGGATGTGATATCCCGGTGATTCCTTTTTTTATATATAAAAGGGAGAGATGATACAGAGGTTTAGTGAGGAGAGGGTCTCCTCGTATTTATAATTTATTTATTTAATTATTTATTTATATTGTTTGTTTGTAAATGATTGAAGATGGTTTGAAATAAAACTTGTGCGATAACTGCGTCCATATGCACTTAATATGTTGTTTGTGTTGTTTCATTATTAATGTTATGCAGTGTCGGTTATTGTCTAGAAGAACCAACCCCTAGCTCGCTGAGATGAAGAGCTTGGTCGCAATTAAGTGGTCATCCAAGCGTTAATTGGCCTTCAATGCGCGGTGGCTTCACTGGACTTCAGTGGATCTTTGGATAGTAACGGTAGCTCTGTCTTGTAGTTAAGCACTTCATTCTTGTCTTAGTCCGTGTTCATAGCCTTTTCGGCTTTCTCATATGCATGATGAAGACATACAGTACAGAAACCATACATGAAGTGTCTGACTGCTTTGGATAGATCTCATGTGGGATGTTTTCATTTCGCAAAAAGACATATCTCAAGATACCGGTAGGTTATCCGAAAAATGTTTTTATCATGCATAGGAATTACGTTATTCCACAGTTAAACAACTCTAGTCTGTATTTCAACAGGTATATGTTAGAGAAATGCCAGCTTCCAAAGTACAGGCATGTTAGATGCATGTAGCCCTGTTAAATTTCTTTGCAATATTGTTCGAGAAAACTTTTTCATAGGGTGTTTTCTCTCCGATTTTCCTGTCCCTATATATCCCAGCTAGAAATAAGAATATAATCGACATGAAACAATTTACGTTGTTAACTGTTAATAGGTAGAGGTTGAAATAATAGAATTAGTTATGAACAGTGGGCTTCAATTACACAATGGTAATGTCATATATTAGATCTATATAGCAAATACAAGATGCTTCTAAATGGATATTCTTCTAAAATTATGAAACATGTTTCAGGAGATAATTCCCTCTTTATTTAATTGGAATAATTACTAAGACATTATTGTTAGAAACGCACTTTGTTTATTTTCATAAATGTTAATAATATGGGTGAAAGGTATACATGTAGTTCATTAACTTAAAGGGTCGTTCCATGGGATTTTCCAGCCAAAATAGATTTTCCCGGGAAAACAAGGAAATTTCCGTACTCTCTCATGAATTATCCATGACTCTCTGCACTTGGATTCGACCTTTAATTAAATTTATAAATGTTGATTTAGTTTAAAATGGCTGGCCAGTCATTATAACCAGCAACCATCTCCCATGTCTCTCTCCAGAAAAAAATTAATATATAGGCAAACATTTGCAATACAGATGTCATAAATCCAGGACAGGCATGACTTAGTCCTAATTTTTATGGCTGGTATACTGACATTAATGTGTTGATACAGTACGCATGATAGATATGATGCATCCAAAGCCTCTCTCCCAAAACTAATAAAAACCAAAACGATATCTATTTTATTTGCACAGGGCAATCATGTTTTCGTATTTTCAGATTAATCTAAACCAATAAATATGTACGGGATTTTGTGCAGTGTAACCGCCATTTTGGTCTTTATAACACCAAACGTCATATCCTCTGATACCAATAACATGAAAATTGGGACAACAACAACGCCCTCTATCACAAATGGATCGGTCTCCCAGAGACATAAAAGCGGCAACACCACCGAGACCACGCCTACTTTCACGGAGACCTCGCCTATATCCAGCATAAACCAATCAGGCACGACCAACAACAAGAATATCGATAACGCCACTCAAACCACGGCTACTTCTACCGCGTCCACGCCCACAACCACCGGTGCCACGCCCACTCCTGGAGTTCAAGGATGGATCATAGCCACTGCCGTGTCAACCAGTGTTGCTGGGCTGCTGATTCTGTGCTGTGTTGGAGTCTGTGTGTATCTGTGCTGTCAGGATAATGAAGATTGCTGTCTGTGTTGTTGTTGCAAGGACTACGACGACTGCGAGGAATGTCGAGAGGGATGTAGAGATTGGTTTTCTGATTGTTGCGAAAACTGTTTCTCGGTAATTTTTTTCTATCCAGTATCCTCTCTATCCACAGTCGTGGCATCCAATTAAAATAACAGACATATTCTATTTCCAGTTGCTTACTTGAACTACTTTTTTGCTAAGGAAACGTAATGATATTTAAATGATATCAAAAAATGCATCGATCAAATCATATTGATCATCTTACAGTAAATCAGTAATAAGTACAATTAATAAGTGAAGCAATATGGATTAAAAAAGAACTAAGGGAAGAAATATATTGAGTTGAAGTTAATATGCTTTTAGTTTATTAAATTTGGACTTATTTGTATTCATCAATCAATTCATATCATTCATGTAATACTGCATGTTTATTTTCTTCTCAGAGGTGCGTATGCAAATCAGATCCCGAAGCCACACCCATGGTTGCACAAGCTGAAACGGAGATTACAGAACCTGTTCATTTTATATCTGTTCATCTGCCAGACGGACAGAGTCTGCGCATGTCCGTTAGGAGCACGGATAAAATTCGAGTCATAAAGACCAAAGTCATTGAACTTGTAAATCTACCCCTTTATTACGTGAATGTATATCATGGTCTTATGCCGGGCGAATCAGACAGTCTTGACGAAGACATATCTTTCACGGGTTATGGCATTTACTTTGGAACAGACCAAGAGTTTACGGTTACCTATACCTCACATAGTGTTCTTGTCCAATTTGCCGATGGCAGCCTTGAAGAACAATCTTGGGATCCCCTTCTTACCGTCGGAGATTTTTTGAATATGATTGATCTTAAATCACAAGCAGCACGCAAGGATATGCTTCTGATAGAAGCCCAGTGGGAAGGAAGAGCTGCACTCCAAGAATTGGTCGAATCCGACAAGAAGACTCTTCTATATCGTCTGCGTAAAATAAAGGTGTCTGTTTCATTCCAAGTCGTGTTAAAGATAATAGGACAGAACACCCAAATATCGGTTAAAGTGTTCCCAACGGATACAGTAAACGCATTGGCGAAGAACTTTCTGAAGGCAGTTATTTTCATTTACGAAGGGACACAACTCGGGAGCGACAAAACGTTGAAGGATTATGGTCTCCAAGAAGGGTCGGTTGTGACTGTTGGCTGGTCAGTAAAGGTTTCTGTAGCACGTGGCGGTCAAATATATAAATACTCTTTGTTGGCAAGCAATGTCGTCGGCGAACTTAAGCAGATTCTGGCGGTGGATACAGACATTCATCTTTTTGAACAACACCTTAGTTTCAATGGTAACGTTCTTAGTGACGATAAGATGTTAGCCGAATACCTGACCTCCAAAATGGAAGAGGAAATGGACATCATTCTTACCAGTCAACCCTGGAGAGTATCAGTGCTGCTCCCTACCGGTACTTTGAGAGACTATCAAGTTTCACCAAATAACAACGTGGCTTTTTTGAAAAATCAAATAGAGGCAGACGCAGACATTCCTGTTTCACGCCAGATCCTACAAATTGGTCGAAACGATTTAGCAGACGACGGACTGCTCTGCGATTCTATAGTACCCTCCAGTAGTCTAATCTATCTGAAAGAACAGATTGCCCTAAAGTATTCCTCAAACTGGACACCTGTCAGTGCCAGATGGAGGCCTTTCTTTGAAGAACTTCTGCAGGTCAGCGACGGGAACTTGAAGGAAGTGAACAACGTATGTTTCAGCACAAAGATCGACAGATTTAAAATTGGATCGTAAGTATAGAGAGGTGTGCTGTATTTATTCAGTTTTGTATAATCTTTTGGTTTGATTGTGGTATCATTTTAAAAACGTTTATGCTCCCAATCGGGTTCTGGTGGTGGTTTTAATATTTTAGTTATGTTTATAGACGCGTTCCCGTTCACTAGAACATGCGAAAATGAATAAAACTGAAATGAAATACTTAGATAAAGTCTGTGTGTTGTGTGCTTTAGTGTTTAGCTTTGCTGATGTTGTAAATTGAAGTATGTTTTCTATCATAGTAATTTAATACCGACGTACTAGTGTAAATGGCCAATATTAAATTACTGCCACACGTCTTTCATTTGTTCTTTTATCCGGGGCGAGAGTCATCAATCGTGGTTAAAGTTTCAGAATCCTCAGATTAGATTATTATATTTTCTTTTCAGCGGCAACAAAACTGAGGTGTTTCTGGGTATTCGGCATGATGGGAGAGAGGTCGCCGTAAAAAGATTCCCCAGGTCCATGTCACAGAACTTCAAGAACGAGAAAGGCTTGTTAACTACATTGGATTCCCCAAATATCATCCGATATCTTGATATCGCCATGGATGACGAGTTTCTGTACCTGATTCTTGAGCTTGGAGAGTTTACTCTCAATGAATTCATATCTACAGATGAGTACAAACAAAACCAGACCAACATCTCCCGAGAACTCGTAGGGCAAATCTTGGAAAGCCTCAGAACCTTACACACTGGGCACAACGTTATTCACATGGATATCAAGGTAGATACCCACACTCAGCAGTCAGTGAATTTTGGGAATCCCGGTATACTGGGGGGTACTTTTTTGTTCCTGTCAACAGTTCATCGTAATACATGTAATATCATTTGGGCTTTTCCAAATTTTATTCTTAAAATGTTGACACTTATTTTTTACTTGCAAATAAAACTTGCGTGCCAAAATTTTCATGTAAGTAACTGATGGTTAGTATGCAGAAAAGTATAAATCCGTCTTATAATTATGGATTATACAAATGTAGTAACATTAAGTAATATTCGCCACTTTCAGCCCCACAACGTTCTAATAGATATCAGCAATCGAGCAAAATTGTCTGATTTTGGCATAAGTGTAGTCCTCCCGGATAACCAGAGTACTTTCTACACTACTGCTAAAGGTATATTACAGTTTTTCTACCATCTTGTGTATATCTATCTGTCTGTCTGTCTGCCTGTCTCATGATATTATATTTTTGGCCACAAGGATATAGTAGACGTATTATTAAAAGCTCTGATTTATGTTACCCATTACCAATTTATAGCATTTTAAAAGGCCGTGCTGGAACATGTATTTACATTGCTGCTTGTGGTTGTTATGTGTTTGGTGTATCTTCAGGGACATACCACTGGGTGGCAAAAGAGATACTGGATAGCGCCACTGGGAAAGTCAAATACAAGAAAAATGCCGATATTCAGGTAAAATTACAGTTAACTACATAAACTTGTCAACAACTATCCTAATGAAGATGTCATGGATACACGTACACGTTTATTATTGAAGTAGATTTATAAGCAGTCATCAGCATGATTTTTTTAAATTTCCTTTATACGTACATGGAAATTTGTGATTACTATCACTATTTTGTACCGGGGTATAGTTATTGACGAGCCGTGCATTATGTATAGCTTACATATACATGTATGTGTGTTAAGTTTTAATTTTAAAAGCGTTTTACATCTGTTGCCCTTGCAGGTAGCCGGGATGTTAGTCTACTACACACTAACAGGTGGCATACACCCATTTATGCCCAATGGCGAGGCCGACGTGTTTCTGTGTAACAAGAACGTTCAAGATGGAAAACATGACCTTTCAGCCTTGGACGACATCGTTGGAAAACATTTAGTGGACTGGATGCTGCAGCCAGACCCTGAGCTGAGGCCGACCATTGAGGAGGCACTGGCGTAAGTTTTCTTTTTGATTCGTCTTTTCCCCTTTTTGAATAGATTTATTTGGCAAAAAAAAAAAAATAATAATAATAAATAAATAAAAAAAATAAATAAAAATAATAATAATAATAATAATAATAATAATAATAATAAAATAAATAAATAAATAATAATAATTATAAAAATAAATAATAATAATAATAATAATAATAATAATAATAATAATAATAATAATAATGCAAAAATGCAATAATAATAATAATAATGCAAAAATGCAAATTAAACAATGCAGAAAGATAATAATAATAATAATAATAATAATAATAATAATAATAATAAATTTAAAGCAACTACAGCTACTTGCACGCTACAAGATTAAAGACGCACTTTCCAGTTAAAGAATCGTTTTCACTATCTACATCTGAACCAATAATAACTATAAATATATGGTTAGTTAGGTGTGTGTAATGTTGTCCAAAAACATGAAAGCACTTAAACGCATACTGACAAGGGAATATTTTTTAAAAACGTTTCACTGGTAAGAATTTAAGTACAGGGAGTTACATGGTAAATGTGCAGTAAATATTGATATATCTCTCATTAACAGGCACCCGTTCTTTTGGAATGTGGATATGAGGTACCGTTTTCTTGGTGTGTTGGGGGACGAGAAGGAAGTGAAAGAAAGGTAAAACAGAGGGATGTTAATAATTGTATACGTTTAATGAAATAATTAGCTGTGACAGAATGTTTAAATGCAAACCAGTAGTACTTTGCTTCGTTTTACATAAATCTCATGTCCTTTACTTTCCAGATTGTATTTTTTATCTTAAACATTAATGAAAGCATTTCTTTTAAAGTCTTAAAACTGAATATTAAATTTGATAGTCTTCTGATATCAGCCCGTTTTAGAAGACGTAGATGGATTGAAGAAAATGTAAGAATAGAATATCAGCAGTATACTAATGCGAGCAGTTTAATAATATTTTTTTGTTTACAGTAAGAACAGCCGTTATCTATGTGCTTATTGATTTGTACAAAATCCATGTTAATCCACTGAATATATTTCAGTTGGAAACAACAGCCACATTCCGTAACGTTGACACTGGATGGGTTGACGGTATCCGTGTTTAACACAGTAGCACACTGGGTAGGTCTTTCTGGTTTATTATTAATAATTTTGCGTCTGCGTATACTTGAATGTGCTTCCGCATATACTTGAATGTGAATAATCAGTGTGTTATTGGCGTACATGTAATATTAGGCTTATTATTCTACGTTAACTCATCCGGAGAGATTGGAGGAAGGGAGAGGGAGAAAATCAATGGGGGCGACCCTATCTTTTTCCAGTACGAATGTCACTGCCTTCTAAAAACTGGCCAAAAACGACACATGTCCTGTAAGCTCTGTACTGTAAAATTCCCAGTATTTTTATCACCTTTCAAACTGTACTCAGCTTGGTGAAATGTTATGAAATCAGTCGTGAAATTTAATGTATTTTCGTGTAGGCCATTCCTCTATACTATGCTACTCTATACTGTACAACAGCCTGAATGTATACGCAAAAGTGCCCCCGTCACATAACGAATCGTAGTCCATCTCATCTTCCATCTTTGAATGATTGAAAACGCACGCACACAGATTGTATCTGTGTGACAAAAATAGTCATACATTATAATGTCAAGAATTAGTATTTTATTAATGACGTATGACGCCTCCTCTTTTCAGAAACAATTTATTATTTTATTATCGCAGCACGTGTGGCATTGGAAATTCTATTTCACCATCTGTATATTGTACTGACGAAATAAATATACCGAGTTTCAAACAATAATGTTTTGCAGAAAGACTTGCTCGATCAAGTTGTTTATGACGAAGTTTCAAAACCAATGAGAAATGGCTACAGGTCTACCATATGCGGACTTCTTCGATTTATGCGAAATGTGGACGTCCACCTTAAAGACCAGTAAGATTAATGACTTATTTTTGCAAATCTTACTCTCAGTATGTAGCATTAAATATGCTCATGCATGTATGGGAAATTTTTAATAAGGTGGTTTCAGCTCATTTAATCGGACATCTTAGGGTGATAACTTTATGGGGAAGAAGCTATGGAAGAGGAACAAGCCTTTATGACTTGCATCGTTAAAAAGCTTATTCAGAGAATTATGTCAATCAAATAGAATAATATATAATATATAATCAAATAGAGTTAAGATAAAGTACTTCTAAACTTTACAAACCAGTTATTAAAGAGGTAGAAAATGAGAACTGCATGTTTCAATGAGATTGCCCTTTTGTCCATCGAATTATTCCACGCGAGTTGTAAAGTGTTATAATGTTTTTTACGAAAGAGGATTTTTATTGCCAATAGGTATCAAACTGATGATACTGTTCAACATTTACGAGAGGACTGCATGAGCTGTGCTTTTTTCCACTTTTACTCGACAGGAAAATTCCTGTCATTCTCCCGGGTCTTTGTAATTATCTGTATATTAAAGAAAAATGGAGATTTTGTACGTTTCATGAATATTTTCCAGACCGCCCACTATACAAACCACTGTAGGTAATCCCATGACGTACTTCACCGCCAAGCTGCCTTTTGACGAGCTGTTCCTGAAGGTTTACAAAACGGTGAGAGACACCCGATCTTCTGCTGATGACTGGACTGTTAGAGGGTCACTGAAGGAATTCTTTCCAGCATAATGTTAATAAATCAAGATGCCAAAATGGAAGATGTAAGTCGTAAAGAAGCGACGCAATATGAGGATTTCAACAGCCATTTTGATTAAATTTTTTATTCAAAATTGACCTCATAAGAGACTTAAGGGTAAGATTTTGCCCTTGTAAAACTTTGATCAAAATTTGGTTTTACACTGGGAATTTAATGATAGTAATTTCTGCGAAGTTATTATATTCAGCAACCAGAGATCGCTGGCGGGCAGAGGATTACGGGTCACAGCTGTATAGGTGGGTTGTGCCATATGTTAATAGCTTCTACAGTAGATCGTATTATAGATACTAAAGATGTTAGAAAATATTTTAGTTTTTATAGTTAAAAAATCAACAAAAAGTTTTATTGTGAATGAAACAGCGATTGCAACATTCATTTTCCACTTTGTATTACATGTATCTTTTACCAAATTACAAATGTCAATATTAACCTATTTTTATTCTACATTTTATCAAAGTAGAAGTACCATGTATAAAATTTAAAAGCGGTTTTGCCTCTATGTACGTATGATACATGTATGTTTGAATTGCTTACATCCATAATGGTTATTGCACATGTTGCTGGGCGGCATGTTGTTTCCAGTAAATATATTTAGAAATCTCGTTTCATTAAAATTCAAGCTTAAATGATCCTTCCAACGCAATTGTTTTGGCCAATTGTGGCCTTTCTTCTTGAATTTATTTTCAGATTGAAATATACTTCCACCAACTTTTGTTATAATGGACCAGAAAGCGTTAGGCTGATATCTTGCAAGTACTAGTTTTTCAAATAACTTTTATTTTCATCAGAGGGAATAAAATATTCCAAAATATTGGCTTTTTGTTTATTATTAGAAAAACATTTTATACAACGTTAACAACCATTTTAACTTCCCTAAGTCCTGTCTTAAATCGGCAAAAACAATGATTCTTTTTCAATGTAACGTTTTACTTGTTGAAAATGAAATACATACTCAATGCAAAAAAAAGCAAAAACAAAATTTTGCAAATGGTTTTATGATATAAATACGAAGTGTTTTTTTCTTGCAAATTTTAGCTGAACATTCAATCTAAGGGAATAATGATGACATTTTTTTCACCAACAGCAGCTTGACTTTTCTATTAAAAACAGTTTTAATAAGAATCATAATTAAAGGGTTTGCAGTTAATACCGCTATGATTAACATTAACAAGAATACCCCGGTATTATCCGAATCAAATGACAGTTTAAAGTTACTGCCAAGCTTATATAGAAATAAATTCACAATGCAACAGTAACCTTACGTCAGACACTGTAGAGAAGGGGAATGCCGCAGTTAACGCTGCTCTTGTAAAGGTGCAACAATATGTACATGTACTGTATATCCTTAATATGTCTATGCTCCTACTTATTTATCTTTCCATATATACTTATCTAAATTTTGCCATTGTCTTTGACTTGATAACGTTGACAAGCACTTTGTAGGTCAAGCCTTTTTGCAGTTATCCTGCAGTTATATCTCGTGAAGATTTCGACCTCATAGCTTCATTTTCATGTATATGCTTTTAAGTCAACAAGGTAAGTAAAGTTGGTTAATGCAGCTATCAGCAAGTTATTCGAGGTGAAATTTTAATATGGATTTTCAACCGACGCCATTCGATTGTTGTTAAACGTGATGCATACATGATTGCATGTCGTGTTGTTAGAGTTTTTATACCCTGATCACATTCAGTATAAGATATATGAACTGGACAAACCAGAATGAATTATAAATTTATGTCAAAGTGAACGGAAATGAGTTAAATATGCCAATGAATCATGTGATCTCTTCCCTTCACGTACTCCTTCACAAGAAGTGAACACTTAATTGCATCAGATCTAAAAAGAAAACATTGACTAAAACACAGTGTGCGTTTATTGCACATTCAAGTTTCAGCAATGCTGTAATGTTTCAGCGAATGTTGACAGCCTCTGATTTCCCTTAAGTTATGATCAAACTGATTCTAGAGATGCGATTATGGTATTCTCTCTAACCCGGACTGGCTTTTTCAGTGACGTATTCGGGCGCTGTTGAATAATTTTTAGTCAATAAAAATATATATTCCACCATTGTTTCACATTTAAGATCTAAGTGTGTTTATTTAACCCCTAGATCAGCATTCTGCCCAAGGAATCACTATTTATATAGTCCATGAGCACTGATACAGATTTGTCGTATCGAGGTCAGACGTGACAAACCCCCATGCAAACAGATATTTTACCAAGTTAACAGTTATTATATCTTTTTTATCTTTACTGTTTAAAGGGGGTCTTCCCGATATGAGAAAAAATGAAACATATCCCAAACTTTTTCTTATGTATGAAGGTCACGATCTAAACCAAAATTCGCCTTTGAGGTAGACGGCAAATATTTCACATTCGAGTCTGTATTGGAGAACGTCCTCTCCCCAAAACAGAGAAGACGTCTACCGCAAGGTTTTAGCCAATCAGAGTGCGTTGCCTGAAATAGCACTCGTACACAAGGAGAAACAAATATGGCGCGGTGGAGTTCGAAGTAAGTCGTTTACAGATGCACGTTAGTTACAACTCTCTCCCTTCATTGTTCGTGAACAGGTTTGTGCACTTAAACATTAAAAGAATTCATTGAACTTCTCGTCGGTTAAAATAGTCCAAAAATCAACGAATGGCTTGGAAATATTTACGACGGAGTGTAGCCTATTATGTCAACAGTGCTTGATACCGTAATTCTCAATGCCGATTCACCGAATGAGTAACTTTTACCAGGAAATATACCGGTGACATGATTAGAGACAGTGATAGTTTTCGGGTGAATAGAACCAACCCTTTTATTCATAATTGTGCATGGAGATTTAACCTGGTAAGGGATATAAGAAAGCCCAAACGGATTTTTTAAAAAGAATGTTGGGTGTAAAAAAGAGCACTACTTATAACTTAGCTCATTGTACATGTATATAACTTAGTATATTCTGAAAAGCGGGAGATACCCAATTCATTTAAGTATGAAGCTACAATTTTTTTTAATATTGATTTAAATCCCCTCTTCGAAAAATTGTATTATCACACCGTGCTATAAAGATCTACTCAAGAAAAAAATTGCTTGGATAAAATTAATTACAGAATGAAATGGAGACACTTTGCTTGTCATTAAGTTTTTACGAAAATATGTCAGATAACTTTATGCTGTCCTTGAAAGTGTAAAGATTGAAAGATTATTGTATAGAAACTCCGACTGGGGAAATATCGACAAAGAGTAAAGGGCTATTGCTCCAAAATCTTGTTGAAAATTTTACACTGCAATTCTATTTAAATTAGCTAAGGAACTATTTGCAAAATTCAGACTTTCATCACAAATCAGGGGCGTAACCAGACCTGCAAAAATTGTACGCACAGATTTAAAAAAAATTCAAGCACGTACAGCAAAACATGAAGGACAGCGTAATCACAGCAAATGTACCTCATACAGTAGCTTAATTTCCATTAATAATAAAATCACCATTTAAGTCAAAAATATTCTCGCGATCTAATAAATATTCTAATTTACCCAGAACGGTGTATTTATTTAAAAGGAGGCTAACTGAAATATAGTTTTAGTATTTGTTTGTGAAAATTGCCCATGTCACCCTGTTAGTTTGGAAGTCTAAGCTGGATCAAGTCCGTGTTAAAATTCCTATGAAGCTGTGCAGGAAAAATTCTTCCTTTGTTTCTCTAGCTCCTCGATAAACCTGCTGTTCAGATTTTATCTAGTACCCCCAGGTCTTCGGGAGCTGTTTTTTTTTTAAACTAACGCACGTGTAGATTTTTACCTGAGATAAATATCGCCAGCGAGAGTGCGTTCGATTCTTCGCAAGACAACGGCCCCAGGAGAATTGAATGCCATTTAACCCTCTAATAAAGAGGTAAAAGAAAGTTAGATGGATGATTAAGATAGGACTTGTAAAGGTAACAGGCATTGTTTACCTCAGTTTAATGAAAGTATGCAAGACGGGGTGTCAGCGATTCAATTAAATGAATTGAATTTCACAAACAACATGGACCTTATATGCAATAATCAACAGTACCCTTAAGTCATTCAAATGCAGTGTTTTATACAACTTGGGATAACCATAATTGAATGCTTGTTAAAGAATTGAATAGACGGGAAATGGTTTTACACAGCTGCACGAGGATTTAGACCCCTCGGGTAAGAGATATAAAGGAGTATAAACTTTTATCAGAAGCCAGAAAGGTCATCTTACAGGTAGACAATGCAGCTCAGTTTGACATCTAAGCACGCTCTCTTCTCCGGTGGCACGATTGTCGTCATCAGACCACATGACCACGTAGCTCATTAACTCCCAGGCCGAACAAAAAGGACGTTTTGTAAAGGAAAAAATTTACAAAATGAGCTTTTAGTTTTTGCATTTGGATAAAGGTATCGTTAGTTGGGCATGTTTTCTTAAGAATATGTTCCCTTCAGGCCATTCTGACAGCATGACCATTGTCCTTTAACTTTATGGATAATTTTATGGTCACAGCTGGGGATGAGATATGTAAGAGGCGATTAGAAGAACAAACATGTTAATGTTAGCATGTCAGAGTTATGGGAGAGGCACAAGATTGTATGACTTGCATGGATTAAAAAGCTTATTCAAAAAGTCATACTTCTCAAATATGATAAAGTTCTTTTAAAATTTACAGATCAGTTTCTAAAGAGGTAGATCTAAGAAAATGAGAACTGCACGTTCCAAAAAATTACTATTTTGTCCATCGAAATTATTATATTATTATAATTATATTTCACGCGTTTGATAAAAAAGTTATGATCGATTTATGACAAAAGAAGAATTTCTATGCTATTAGGTACAAAACATTTACGTGAGAACTACTTGTGGTATGCTTTTTTCCTCCTTTACTCGACAGTAAATCCCCAATCGTAATATCGGGTCTTTGTAAACATCTAAATTATAAAGAAAAATTGGTGATCTGATACATTTAATGAATCTATTTCCAGGCCGCCTGCTATACAAGCCAGTGTAGGTAATCCCATGACGTATTTCACCGCCAAGCTGCCTTTTGACGAGCTGTTCCTGGAGGTTTACAAAACTGTGAGAGAAACCCGAGAAACCCGATCGTCTGCTGATGACTGGGCGGTTAGGGGGTCACTGAAGGAATTCTTTCCAGCATAATGCTAATTAAATCAAGATGCCAAAATGGAAGATGTAAGTCGTAAAGAAGTGACGCAACAGCCAAACTACAATTAAGATAATTAGTTGTATTTATATAGGAAATGGTTTGTTTTTAGTGGTGGTAATAACTTTGTTTATAATACATCAAAGACAGGTCTACCATATGCGGACTTCTTCGATTCATACGAAATGTGGACGTCCATCTCAAAAATCAGTAAGAATGATATAGTATGATACAGTAAATATACTCATGCATGTACGGAGAATTTCTGATTTAGGTGGTTTTAGCTCAGCATAATGGACATCTTAGGGGGATAACTTTATGTTCAAAGTTTGGGAAGAAGGATGTAAAATACGATTGATCCAACGCACGGCGAAAGTAGTGCCCTTTTGCGTCAGTTTTGTTTCACACTTGCCTCACACGTTTGTGGTGACGTACTGACGGCGTACGTCAGTTTTGCTTCCTGTTCTCCTCTTCTTTCTTCTTCCTCTTCCCTTTTTTCCCTTTTTTCTAAGCTTCTTTCTCTTGCCTGTTGGAGGCACATTAGAAACTAAATTGAGCATAAATTTGAAAATTTTGAAAATTGTTGTACACGTTACACAGTCGACGTTCGTTGTAAAGACACGAACGTGAGTCGCGAGCACGCCTTTTATATACCAGACGTGGGGGTGATGCAGGTGCGACGCATTCCCGGTGTGCTCTCCACTTTGTTCGTTAGTTGTCAGGGCGTGCGCCTCACTCAACACGCAAAGGGCACTTGCTCCTTCATTGCGTGCGACGTGCGTCTTGCACAACGCGCGTCTCTCTTGCTAATTCCGTGCGAGGGGAGCAAGTTACACTTGCGGCCTCTGTGTTCGCAGGTTATTCGTAGAATCTTTTGGACATGTCCAACATCCTCCGTATGTGCCTACGGGCTGTCTGCGAACACGAAATTGCGTAAGGATTTGCGTGGGACGTGAGATTCTGAGCAAAATTCGGACGCAAACAGCCCGTAAGAGCCCGTTCGGCCGGTTCTGACCGAGGCTTAAGTTCATGCTTCTTAAATTTCATTTCAGCATAAAATAGCCGAAGTCACTTTCACCAACTCGTTTTATAATGGACCAGTAAGCTTTAGGCTGATATCTTTTAATTAAAAGTTTCTCAAACAAAAATCAGATGAAATGAAAATAATCCAAAGTATTGACTTTTTGTTCACTACTAGAAAAAACATTTTATACATGTACAACGTTAACACATATTTTAACTTCCTTAAGTCCTACCTTGTATCATAGAAGTAGAGAAAGTGGACTGCCAACTCTCGCGAGATTTGTATTGCCCTCTGTGTTAAGAGCTTATGGCCACGAGACTTGGGAGAGAGTTCGGGAGGTTCACATTCGACCAACTTTCGTTTCACTGCATGGGACACGAGAAGCAGGCGTGATAAGAATATTATTTAGCGTCATGTTGACAGATTTTTGCCCGCGTTGTTCAATAATGGCCTCGAATTTGACATCATTGGGGGTAAATGTGTTTCATAGATTGATTAAACAAAGCTAGACTGTAGCCCATGGATAAAACTGATGGTTGAGTTTTACTTTCCACGTCGTGATCAAGTTATGATATTGTAACGATTGACGAACTTTTAGCCCCATAAAATGGAAAACGACTCGCCGCTGATATCACTCGATAATAAGAAGTTATGTAATGTAATTAAAATGATTCATTAACTGTAATTGGAGACCAATTTATGGTTATTTTAGTTAATTGAAATTGACTTTTAGTTATGTTGTGCTTATAATTGCTGTTAAGGCCGGCTGAATTTTAGTAACTGAAGAATGCATTAATTTCACTCACAATCAAATATGGCACAAGCCCATATAAAAGGGGGTGTAAAAGCAGCATGCGGCAGTCAGATACTTCCAGTATCAGACACACCACACCTCTCAGTAGCGAAGCTCTGTAGTTACTAGAGGATTCTCTCGACCTGCATGGTAATACGCTGATAAGGCTAACCGAGGTGTGATATCACTGCAATAGAGAGATTTTGCTTTCCAGCCGAGACGACCCGCCAGCCGAGCCTGCCGAGACGACTTTCCTGCCGGGTTTCCAGCCGAGCCTCCAGCCGAATGTGTTATTTACGTCAATTGATGCCGCAGATCCTGTTGTTTATGAAAAAATATCAACTTAAATTGAATTTGATACTACTACGGACGACTGATTGACTGGCTGTTTTTCCAGCTGTTTTCACAGAGTATTTCTACCGACAGCGTCTAAAAGTGATTCAGTGGAATCTTAACACCCTATATATTCCTCTGCAGTATGTTAAACTTGAAAGAAATAAGCGTAAATCTATTAAATTCGATACGTTTCTTACCTACGTGTAATCACCGATTCATACGTAGTGCCGTATGACTTATGACTTGTCCTTGAGAAAAACTACGCACAAAGTGATGACGTCGCACGTTATACGTCGTACGGAAGGCCTTGCCAAA
>NW_019773543.1:35047-55865 GCF_001039355.2 Lingula anatina
CAGAAAGCTCATTTCCTTGCAAATTCAATAACAACGTTTGCGACAACCGACTTCGTTGGGGGGGGGGGGGGGGGCTTTTTTTTTTTTTTTTTTGGAGAACGGGCGAAAATCCGTGCGCGCGCAGGATGTCATCCATAAAATTAAAAAAGTGTGGCCTAACTATCCCAGATAGCATGCATACGTTGGGCCAACGTTGGGGAATGGTTGGTTTGTTGGCACATAGTTGGCGTTGGCAGTATTACGTTGGCCCAACGTTGGCCCAACTACATCATTATACGCATAATGTAACTGCAATATGTACACGCTGGCCCAACGTTGGCCCAACCATATCATTTTATAAAATAACGTAACTGCAATATGCACACGTTGGGCCAACGTTGGGCCAACGTATGCAATTAACAACCCAATAGTTAATTTGAAAGTGCTTCTGTTCACAACTGAGAAGCACATATACTTATCTTTTGATCTATACACAGAGTTATTAGGCTTAAAAGAAACATATATATAATTTTTTTTCATTATGAGTTTAAATTCCTTGAGTTAAAATCAGTTTTCTGCTTTAATTTATCCTCCAAGCAATAAACATTCATATATAGTACTACTACAAGTACTTCACCTATATAAAGAACTATATTTTTCCAATAATGCTGCGAAAACATATTTATTATTATTATTATTATTGAAGTCAGACAAATGATTGGAGTCTTATTATAATGTACAACTGCATAATACATAAATTGTAAACCTCATAGTTAGCATCAATTTAAGCTTGACTTGTGATTAAAATTGTTGTAAAGCAAATGACATACACTTGCGGCAATTACAAAACAATTAAAACAGAATCAAATGTGTGGGAAGTTATCGAGTACAAAGTAAATTTCTTAAAGTGTTAACGAGTGTAGAGACTGTTCTCGAAGAAGGAAAGGGTGGAACGTTTCAGAGTCCGAAATAGTTGGATCTGATTTGTTAATTTTTCTATCGATTTGCGCGTGTTTAACACGTGTAGAACTCATGCATAATTGAATTGGACAGGATCCAAAATGAGTAATTCGGAAAATATTTTAAATATTTTAAATCATAAACAAGTTTCATTTAAATTACTAAATTAGGAAATATTGAATAGAGTTTTGTAATATGAGAATGGGAAATATGAGAATGGAAAATAGAATATAAATACTTGTAGATTCTGTGAAAAATTGAGTGTGGGGAATAAATATCTGAAGCTCCAGATCGTCGTTGTTGTCACTATAATAAAATAAACTGGTAACTTTCAATATACCAAATTCATTTCAAGCCAGGTGCTTATCTTAACTGTCAGTTTGACATAAACTGTTTGCCTACAGCATGCTCAATCAGGTCAGTTTAAGCGCGCAACGGTTAAGCCATTTCAAACATCTAAGCCAGAGGGTCAAGATGTTCTATAAGGAAGAGACTGAAAAAATTGATTTCTGGATTAAAAAAGAATACATCTTTTGGAAACTAGAAAGAAAATGAAGTGATAAAGAGACAGGATAAGAAGTGAGCATGTAAGTGTCTTTCAATTTTGTATTTCTCCACATAATTTACTGATGCACCAGGATCCATACAGCCTTGAACAGTATTCAAATTTAGTCCAGCACTTTGATTTTTGTTTGTGACTTTGAAAAGTACTTGCATTGCTATTAGGTTTGAAAAGGGTTTGTATTTCACCATTTTGCCCTTGGTAAAATATTACTTCAAGCTTGACATATATACAGACAATAATTCCCTGAAAATTACTTGAATTAGAGCCTTAATGGTCCTTGAAAGCCAATTGTTGTTATGTGTCTGTATGAATCCTTGCCAGTGAATTCTGTGATAGAGTACTAAATAATATAGTATTCAGTTGTACAGTACAGTTGTATGGGATTTGAACCTTTTAAAACTGAATCCATGGTCAAGTGTGCATGTAAGAACTACTAGTAATTTTGCTATAAATTACTGCACACACAGACACTCACTTGTAAAAGTTAAAGATATTAGTTTTTGCCTAACTTGGAGAACATGGAGAGATTATCATATTATATTATAATACACAACTACTAGTATGTATATGAACAAAGTGATGTGGGGAAAGGTATAGTCAAGTATGTGAAAATGTTATGCATATGATGCATATGCATAATAATTCCAGCATTATATTTCAAGTTAAATTTTTAATATTTAAATTTGTAGATGCAGCACACTCTTTTGTGACTGTTCAGAAAAAGAATATACACCTAACTAATCGTGCTTTGCCAAAGATCATACAGGCGCAGGACAGGAAAGATCGAGAGAGAAAAAATGAAGATTGCATTCATATGACCACTGATTTTATTTGAAGAGACAATGTCTGAGATTTTGCCTGAAGGAAGAGATTTTATGTGATTTTATAGACTTACTAGTAACTTATCTACTTAATGACAGTTCTTTTGAATTTTAAACACCTTGCCTGATATTAATCAAGGGTTTCTGGATTTAAATTTAATTTAATGAAGATTTTTTTTAAAATAATCGTGAATCTTGGATTGGGTGAAAAATACTATAATAGTGAAAAAAAAACTGCCTTGACTCCAGGAATAAGGTGGGAATTTCTTTCACAGGACTGGTAATAATTTCCTTGACATGAATCATTAAGCAATTCATATAAAATAGATTTATGATTGTTTGAATTTAATATTATAATATTTTTATAAAAGTTTCTTTGAGATGTCTTTTTGTATTATTTTCCCATTCACATCACATTATTTAGTTGGTTGAAGGTATTGTTCAGTGTAATGTTATGAATTAATTAAACAGTTTAAAATATATCACTAATCTTTTTGTTTCTACCGCAACATAGGTAGATCAAGTCCTCTGAAGAATTCATCCATTAATTAGCTTGCTAATTTTTCAGTTATACCTTGCAGTCTGCAGATTTCAGATGCTTAAGATATTTCATCAGGACATTGATCTGCCTGTGCATCAGACATGTTATTACAGTGCCCTACTACGTATGTGATTCTGGATAAAATTATGTTGCCATTGGTTCAATGATGTAAATCACTGTGCCCCTGGTTTTAGGTTGGGCCATTAATCATTGTGCAAATTGCAGATACCTCGGTGACCAGTTGGCCTACCGTTGGCCCAATGTTAATGCAATGTTGGTTTGAGGTTGGGTAATCGTTGGGCCGATGTTGGTTATTAGTAGAACCAACGTAAATACACTGTTGGTTTCAAGTTGGGTAATTGTTGGGCCAATGTTGAATATTAGTTGGCCCAATCAAGGAGTTATAACAGAAGGAGATTACACGCGTGGGGGCGGAGCCCGTATTACGGTCTCTCATTGGTCGGAATGAATAGAACCCAGAGAACAATGGGTTCCTATCTCTGTTACGCTTTCTGTTACTCTCGTTTAAATCTCGTTTGTCTGAATAGGTGCCTTCGTCTGTCGTTTGGAGAGGACACTAACAGAAACGCAGTCAAAATTTTTTTTTGTAAATGAGAGAATTACAGAGTGCGGAGGATATAACCAAGGAGTTATAACAGAAGGAGATTACACGCAAGCCTCTCTATTGTCCGATGTCTGTTACGGTGGGCGGAGCTAGCTACGGGGGGCCTCCTGTCTCAAGGTTTCGTCTGGGTCGCTCTCCTCCGCTCGGAGATTGATTTTATATGCGTTATTTCGCGTTAGAATTCGAAATCACTTCGGCTTCGTTCACATGCAATGTCTATTTTCTAAATTCTATTTTCTATTCGCGCTATCTTATGATCACGGTCTGTGCCCTGAATATCCCGCCGCGTAATTACTGGCAGCGCGAGCCAGTTACTTATAGTAACTTATAGTAACTGGCTCGCGCTGCCAGTAATTACGCCGCGGGATATTCAGGGCACAGACCGTGATCATAAGACATACCGCGAATAGAAAATAGAATTTAGAAAATAGACATTGCATGTGAATGAAGCCTTAGTGTCAAAGCGGCGCTGTATGCTGACGATTTTTTCACAGGTACAGCTACAGGATTAATTTCGAAGACACTTTAATAGCCTTGGTTTATAATCCTTATGGTAGTTAAACGACTATTATCGGTGCGTTAATTATAGGGAATTAAACCTTAAGCCGTTGGGACCCAGCAGCGATAAATACTACTCTAACTCGGCCTAAATTTACTCAGCTCGCTTTTAGCCACCCACTGTGAGCAGGACACCATCATCAATAGAAAAGTACTCCTGCACTTTCATTTAGATAAACAGGGTGATAAACCCGATGGGGTGAAAATACCGGCCTTTGTTAGTCAGAACAATAGCAGCCCTCNAGGGTGCAAGTCTTGGTCCTTGTAGCTGTTGTCTCTCAGAGTGCAAGTTTTGGTCCTTGTAGCTGTTGATTTTCAGGGTGAAAGTTTTGGTCCTTGTAATATATCTTGCCTCTCACATGCCTCCCCATGCATCTGGTCGAGTGGAGCCCAGATCAAATTATGATTTTATACACATATTAAATATGCACATGCATGCACACACACTAACATGCACACGTACATACGAACAGTGTTGCTCAAGCAACCTGGTCTTATAATACTAAATCTGGTCTTCATGAAAATTTTTAATGAATAGACTTTGAATGAGTTTTCATTTCTGTATTTTTGCCCAAATCCTATTTGTACATTGTACACAGATAGTTTCTATTCCATATTTTTGTCTTCAGGCGACATAAAAGACAGAAAGAGTATGTCAGATGCTGAGAGCATTAAAGATCGAAAGAGGTAAGATGGTATACACCAATTTAACAGGCATTCATTAAACACACTCTAAAAATTTACCCACATAATAAGCAGACTCTCTTGCACAATTACTAAGTTAATTCACTGTTATCTGTTTTTATTGCATGTATATCTTTGAATATGTGATATCCTTATTGTGGACAAGTATGGTTTCTTTTTTTTTTTCTTCAGTTGATGTTAAAGACACAACAGCTGTGACAGCAGACATATGAAGGAGAGAGGTTAAGACAGCAGGGGCAATAGAATAGGGATCTATTTATTACACTGATGGAATTTGACTGTGAATGCACACACACACATACACACACACACACACACACACACACATGCATACACATTCCTTATGATGTGTCAACACAGTTTGTGCTTTTTGCAAGTTTAAAATGATACTTGGCAAATTTGTTAACTCTAAACAATGGTTAATATTTTGATGCAGTTTCATACATGAAACTAGAAAAGCACTGAGAGTGCAGATCCCCGCCAAGGCAGCGATTTTATTATTATTATTGATTATTGATTGATTATTGATCCGGATCACCACCAAAAACTCTTCCTTGGCCCACTTCTGACAGTTCCTGAAAATCTCATCAAAATCGTTATGTTGAGTTATGTTGATGACAAACAAACAAACATACAGACAAACAGGGGTGAAAACATAACCTCCTTGGCGGAGGTAATAAGATGCACTGACTGCTTATTGAAGGTTATTTATTATTGCATATTAGTAAGTAATACTGTGTCATATATTTCAGCTCCCAAGGACTGCTGCCAATCAAGGTGGAGGAGGATGTTAAATCTTTTCACATCTTGCTTCAGATGCAGGCCAAGAACATAAATGGTTATAATTATTATAATTCATTATTAAATCTAATCATTTCGGACATTTAGAAATGAAATAATTACAGTATTTATAAAAAAAAAAACGGATTCATTATACAGTCACAAGAAAGTTCTTTTCTTGTTTCCTTGCTTTAATGACATCATAACAAAGTTAACTTAAAGAGTTTTAGAGGAAAACTTAGTCAAACAGCTGGTAAAATTGTACATGAAAGCAGTAATTATATGATAGCAGCCAGGAGCTGGTGGTTGTAGAGTTACTGTCAACATCTTTTTACACTACATTTAACTGAATACACATTTTAACTAAATTATATTTTAATATTTTCATCTTTCATTTTTAAGGGTTGTCAGTGCACATCTATTATTAGCTCTGTGGCAGACAGTTTGAACACTTCAGAATATCAGTTTCTTAAAATACCTTTATTTTACTGGTACAATAAACTATTGATTAAATGTTATTAAATGGGTTTTGTCTTCCTTACTTTTCTAAATAAAAGAGAAAAATTTGCTAACAGGTGATTTGAATATTTATAAGTAGCCAGCAATGTTGAAGGGTGGGATGCTTAAGGGGAGTTGTCGTTATCCGATAAAGTGGATTTTCTTTATTCGTTTAGTTGATCCAACTTCGGATACGTCACAGTAATGGTACCATGATAGGTTTTGGACCCTTTCCAGCAAAAGGGCAATTTTTTCAAACCAACATCCTCGAATATGGGCCTAATAATTTGGCCTGTACACCATAAATGGATTTTGATTATATTTCAAAAACTTTGACTTTCATCCAAACTTTTTTTTTTCATTTATAACTATATCCATATGTGACTTTCAAATAATGTTTTTATTTTTATGAACTGTCCCTTAAAGTAGAAAATTTCCTTCATGGGGTTTTAATTTACAGGGATGCTAGTCTTCCGGTTTTTACCGGAATTCCGGTTTTTTGCGTCCAGTTATAAAATTTTCTGGTACTATATTTTGTTCGGAATTCTCGTTTTTAACGTGGTCGCGGACTGGACGAACGATGCGTCAGAGGAACGTCGCATTTCAACCATTGCGACAGAGCTGCGTTTCAACACAATATCTAGTCACAACCGTAGCACGTGATTTATTTATGGCGCTTGATTGGTTGGAAATGTAGGCTTTAATGTCGGCACCCATGTGGAAANATCATGGCAGGAAGTTTTATTACAAAAAGTGTGCTAGATGTTAACAGCACTGAATACAGAGCCCTGACAGAAATGTCTGTACATTATTATGTACTCCTTTAATGCACTCATGAAACATGCACATACAAATACTAGCTAATACATACCTTAACTTGTAAAGATAATGCTGCAGTAAATTAGGGACCACAGTTGTAGATGTCCAAGTTTAAACACACTGGACAATTTGGAGAAGAATAAATACATGCCAGGCTCATACAATGTAAACTGGCTAGTACAAGTGTAATCGTTCAAAAATGTAACTAAATCAATGTCATGCTTGCTTTATACATAAAAGAAAATAACTTTATAAAAGAAGATTCAAAGAGAAACAAATATTTAGAAAAACGGATTAACTAATAAATGCACATATCAATTCCATTTTCAACTGTTATCATTTTGAACACAAATCTGTCACTCAAAAGACAACACCTCACACTGACTGTTATCAGTAACAGGTAAACAATTCACAGAAAACCATCAGAGAAAAAGATGGGCGAAAAAAAAAAACTAAGGACACCCAGGAGTCCCTCCTTCCACAAGGCAGAGATTTAAGATTGTACAACTTTTAACACAGCCCAATACACAAGTTGTGCAACAGTTAAGGAAAGAGAAATTATTTCCAAAGTCTGATGATAAACACTGAAATTTTAAAAAAATAGGGCTGTAATTGGGACATTATTGTTTCATACGGAATTTACTAACAGCAGAGTAATAGACTGTAGAGACAGGCATACCTGGAAGAAAAGATGTCCCACACAAGCCCATCATTATATACCTTACTAGTCATATTGTTTATTGTGTTGCAAGGAACCAGTCTGAAAAAGAAATGATAATACCGATATAATAAATGAAAATTAATTTTCAGATAATCTGACAGCTGGAGGTGTTTGGTAAGGGAACTGTCCTAGGAGGCAAGGTCACCCATCATGGTGTCAACCTTGCAATACACAATAATTTGGGTGTCCCTTCTCTGAGGGCAGAGGTGCTGCTGCCCACAGCTTTCACTTAGAGTGAAAATCTGTAAAGCCACAAATAGTATAATTTTTTTTTAATATCAAAATGAGAAAATGATGATATAAGATTAAAATAACTTGCTTTTAAACTCAAAAAGAAAATGAAAGTTCCACATGTTTAGGTATTTTTATACCTTTATCAATTCCTCACAGGGTACAGCTCTCCAGCCAGATATTCTCCTGCCCAAAAACTCCACCTCTGAGTGGAACTTTAGTTAAAGACATGGAAACATGGTAGATTTTATTCCATCTTAAAAGATAGATGGGTAATCAAGGGTTTCTTTACATTCCATGTTTTATTTTGAACAACCACGGCCACTGTAAGAGTAATCTTGACAAATAACTTTTTAAAGGCTAAAGTGGTGGACAGAGGAACTGCCCTCAGGGGAAGGGACACCCGGCATGGTGTCAATTTGCCAAGACACACCAACTTTTTAAAAGATTCACATGCTTTTGTTCAATCTATATCACCCTAACATGCATGTAGCAGGTATGATATTAATGCATGCAAGTGTTCAGTTCCTAACCAATCTGTATTAAATTTGACAACAGCTTTTATCTCTTAAAGCCCTCAAATGATAGAATTGATAATTAAAAGTTAACAATTAGGTTTGACAACAAGATAAAAGGTCAGAAAGAGCTGAAGAATAAAGTGACTGGAAGGGGTCAGGAACATCATGCACCTTACTCTTTGACATGAAGACTTCATATGCTGTTTCTCCATTTCAGAAAAACCAGGCAAAGTTATATAACTTATAACCTACTGTATAGGTTTCACAGCACATTGCAAGAGGCTGAAAAGTTTCCACCAATGAGAGGTTAACAAGCAGTAAAAATAAATGAAAAATAAATAAATAAATAAGAAAAAACTGGGAAGGCACATCAAAGATCATGGAGCCAGACATGATAGCACTGGAACTGCTGAGAAACACCAAAGTAAAAAGTTTTTATGAAAAAAACTTTCCAGTGCAATATGTATAAAGAAAAATAAATGACACAAATCACATTAAAAAATTTATAAGACATTAAATCCAAACATGAAGAATCAAGTGTAAAAATAATTTCACTTAATTAAAATGCACTTTTGAAGACCACAAGCTAATTAATGGTGATGCTTGCTATATAGAGCTATAAGCCTTATAAATGAAATGGGCAAAGTAAATAGAATTTGAGTATCTTAAATAGAGAAGTATAATTTTTAAAGAGGCAAAATAGGTAGACAAGTTTTAAAATTCCTGATACTCGCATTTAAATTTAATGAGCAATTTCCGTTAATTGTTATGTAAATTCAATAAAAATGCATGTTTGAGAGGATCCCCTCTCAAAAACAAGCTGAACATGGTATATATAGATATAAACAAAGGTCACCAACATCTCAAACAACTCTGTTAACCTCTTAGATGTGACCTTTAACCTAAAAGACAGATATTTTGGACCATACAAAAAACCTAATACAGTAAAACTGTATATATTCACTGCAAATCTAACCACTCAGAAAGTGTCATCAATGCTATATTGAACTCAATAAATGAGGCTATCCACAATTTCCAGCAATGAAAACATGTTCAAAACCTCAAAGAGTGAGTACTAAGATATGCTTAGTAACAAAGATATTGAAAAACTAGCAAGTAATTCAGTTTCATGGGCTATAAAACACACTGAAAATGCTAATGTGTGAAAGATAAAATATTCAAACAAAAATAAAACAGAATAATTACCGTAAATGTAAACCAATCAGGCCGCTTTTCGAAAGCAACCTGCCTCTTTACCAAACAAATCCACTCAGTAAATTTAATATAAAACAAAAATAAGGTTTGGCAGTTACGGGGTGAACATCACCATAAGTAGTGCAAAAAAACAGGAATAATTACTGTAAATGTAAATAGATTGTGCCAATTTTCAAAAGTAACCTGCTTCTTTGCCAAACAAAGCCAATTAGTAAACTTAAAGTAAAACAAATAATACGGAAAAAGCTAATGTCCCTACAGTACATAGGGAGGTAAGAAAATTTGATTCATGAAACTCATATTATNAAATCAAACCCAACTCTTGGTTACTGTCATGGCAGGAAGTTTTATTACAAAAAGTGTGCCAGATGTTAACAGCGCTGAATACAGAGCCCTGACAGAAATATCTGTACATTATTATTATTATGTACTCCTTTAATGCACTCATGAAACATGCACATACACATACTAGCTAATACATACCTTAACTTGTAAAGATAATGCTGTAGTAAATTAGGGACCACAGTTGTAGATGTCCAAGTTTAAACACACTGGACAATTTGGAGAAGAATACATACATGCCAGGCCCATACAATGTAAATTGGCTAGTACAAGTGTAATCGTTAAAAAATGTAACTAAATCGATGTCATGCTTGCTTTATACATAAAAGAAAATAACTTTATAAAAGAAGATTCAAAGAGAAAAAAAAATAATCAGAAAAACTAATAAATGCACATATCAATTCCATAGATAGACCCCGAGTCAGCGAGGGTTATGTGGCATACACGAGTGCGAAGCACGAGTGGATGTCACATAACCCTCGCTGACAAGGGATCTATCTTATTTAGACCACGGGTTCATTGGTGGGTTATAACGCATTCATGCGAGAAGTGTGGTTACGCGAGTTACACCATGTCTGAGTCTTTTGTTCTTTACTTCCACCGTGGTCTTATTAAGATTGTACAACTTTTAACACAGCCCAATACACAAATTGTGCAACAGTTAAGGAAAGAGAAATTATTTCCAAAGTCTGATGATAAACACTGAAATTTAAAAAAATAGCGCTGTAATTGGGACATTATTGTTTCATATGGAATTAACTAACAGCAGAGTAATAGACTGTAGAGACAGGCATACCTGGAAGAAAAGATGTCCCACACAAGCCCATCATTATATATCTTAATAGTCATATTGTGTATTGTGTTGCAAGGAACCAGTCTGAAGAAGAAATGATTATACCGATATAATAAATGAAAATTAAGTTTCAGATAATCTGGCAGCTGGAGGTGTTTGGTAAGGGGACTGTCCTAGGGGGCAGGGTCACCCATCATGGTGTCAACCTTGCAATACACAATAATTTGGGTGTCCCTTCTCTGAGGGCAGAGATGCTCTGCCCACAGCTTTTACCATAGAGTGAAAATTTGTAAAGCCACAAATAGTGTAATCTTTTTTTATATCAAAATGAGAAAATGATGAAATAAGATTAAAATAACTTGCTTTTAAACTGAAAAAGAAAATGAAAGTTCCATATGTTTAGGTATTTTTATACCTTTATCAATTCCTCACAGGGTACAGCTCTCCAGCCAGATATTCTCCTGCCCAAACACTACATCTCTGAGTGGAACTTTAGTTAAAGACATGGAAACATGGTAGATTTAATTCCATCTTAAAAGATAGATGGGTAATCAAGGGTTTCTTTACATTCCATGTTTTATTTTGAACAGCCAAGGCCACAGTAAGAGTAATTCTCAAAGAAAACCTATTAAAAGCTACACTAGTGGGCTTCCCTCGGGGGATGGAACCTCAAGAGAGGTGTGAACCTGTCAAGGTTCACCAGTATGGGTGTCCCATCTCTCAGGGCAGAGTATCTTTGTATTTTACTTCTTATTTTGAACAGCCAAGGCCACTGTAAGAGTAATCTTGACAAATAACTTTTTAAAGGCTAAAGTGGTGGACAGGGGAAGGGACACCCGGCATGGTGTCAATTTGCCAAGACACACCAACTTTTTAATAGAAGATATTCACATGCTTTTGTTCAATGTATATCACCCTAACATGCATGTAGCAGGTATGATATTAATGCATGCAAGTGTTCAGTTCCTAACTTTTATCTCTTAAAGCCCTCAAATGATAAAATTGATAATTAAAAGTTAACAAACAGGTTTGACTACAAGATAAAAGGTCAGAAAGGGCTGAAGAATAAAGTGACTGGAAGGGGTCAGGAACATCATGCACCTTACTCTTTGACAAGAAGACTTCATATGCTGTTTCTCCATTTCAGAAAAACCAGGCAAAGTTATATAACTTTTAACCTATAGGTTTCACAGCACATTGCAAGAGGCTGAAAAGTTTCCACCAATGAGAGGTTAACAAGCAGTAAAAATAAATGAAAAATAAATAAATAAATAAATAAGAAAAAACTGGGAAGGCACATCAAAGATCATGCAGCCAGACATGATAGTACTGGAACTGCTGAGGAACACCAAAGAAAAAAGCTTTTATGAAAAAACTTCCCAGTGCTACATGTATAAAGAAAAATAAATGACACAAATCACATTGAAAAAAAATACTTGTCATTTATAAGACATTAAATCCAAACATGAAGAATCAAGTGTAAAAATAATTTTAATTAATTAAAATGCACTTTTTAAGACCACAAGCTAATTAATGGTGATGCTTGCTATGTGGAGCTACAAGTATAAGCCTTATAAATGAAATGGGCAAAGTAAATAGAATTTGAGTATCTTAAATAGAGAAGTATAATTTTTAAAGAGGCAAAATAGGTAGACAAGTTTTAAAATTCCTGATACTCACATTTAAATATAATGAGCAATTTCCATTAATTGCTATGTAAATTCAATAAAAATGCATGTTTAAGAGGACCCCCTCTCAAAAAGAAGCTGAACATGGTATATATATATATATATATATATATATATATATATATATATATATATATATATATATATCAACCGTGAGTGTAGAACAGAGTGCTCAACATTCCAGAGCATTTGTACACAATTATAATAATAATAAAGAACATTCCTAAAGCCATCGGCGAAAGATTGCAATCCCTTTCGTCTGAAGGGGTGGTAGCAGATGGATCAGATAGCGTATATACGACGGCGCTTTAAACCGCAGGATATACCGTAATGTCGTTGGGTAATAACTCTAAAGCAAGCAGCTCTCGTCCCAGTGAAAAAAAGAAAAGACGAAACAGGAAACTTATTTGGTTCAACCCACCATACTCGAAAAATGTAAGAACGAAAATCCAGCATATATTCCTCCAGTTGCTAGACAAACATTTCCCTCGCGGAAGCAAGCTTTACCGATTATTCAACAGATCGACTGTAAAAGTAAGCTACTGTTGTATGAAAAACATACAGCAAATCATTCATGGTCACAATAAAAAAATTCTCAAAAACATGTCAGTTAACACTCAAGATAAGAAATGTAATTGTAGAGCTCCAAGCAAGTGTCCTTTGAGAGGGGAATGTTTGTCTAGCAACATTGTGTACCAAGCATCATGCAGTTACTACTAAGGACAAATGCATGAAATATATAGGTCTTTGTGGTGTAGAACCCAAGAACTCCACCTCTGAATAGTTAAGTTGAGATACAATAATCACACTAAGTCATTTAGGGACAAGAAATATGCTGCAGATACTGAGATATCCAAATACATTTGGAAATTAACAGAAAATAACACCCAGTATGACATTAGATGGGATATCATAAAGAAATCAGCACCGCAAAGGAGAAATCAGCACCTATGCAACCTTTGCCTGGACGAAAAACTGTTAATAATGATAACACCAGATACTCTAAATAAAAGAACTGAAATAATTACCATGTGTCGGCATAAAGTGATGTAACTAACACGGCGTGCGACATAATTGTCGTCACGCCGAGTATGTAAAACGGCTAATAAAACCATTTTCAAATAAACCTCCTGACGATCGGGCATACCTTCTGGGTATGCCCGTGAAACTCGGAGTCAGGGTTATTGCATGTCTCTTGTTTATTTATTTATTTATTTTAATTGTGTGTGTGTGTGTGTGTATATATATATATATATATATATATATATATATATATATATATATATAAACAAAGGTCACAAGGCAACAAGATAACCACAAATTTAACAACCACAAGGAAACAACATGGATAAAAGGACAGTAATACTGTACATTCACTGCAAATCTAACCACTCAGAAAGTGTCATCAATGCTATATTAAACTTAATAAACATGAGGTTATCCACAATTTCCAGCAATGAAAACATGTTCAAAACATCAAAGAGCGAGTACTAAGATACACTTAGTAACACAGATATTGAAAAACTAGCAAGTAATTCAGTTTCAGGGGCTATAAAAGACACTGAAAATGCTTATGTGTGAAAAATAAAATATTCAAACAAAAATTAAACTGAATTATTACCGTAAATGTAAACCAATCAGGCCGATTTTCGAAAGCAACCTGCCTCTTTACCAAGCAAAGCCACTCAATAAAATTAATATAAAACAAAAATAAGGTTTGGCAGTTACAGGGTGAACATCACCATAAATAGTGCAAAAAACCAAGAATAATTACTGTAAATGTAAATCGATTGTGCCAATTTTCAAAAGTAACCTGCATCTTTGCCAAATAAAGCCATTTAGTAAACTTTAAGTAAAACAAATAATACGGAAAAAGCTAATGTCCCTACGTCGGGAGGTAAAAATTTGATTCATGAAACTCATATTGTAATTTGACTGTCTTGAAAATTGCTGCATCCATCATCTTGTTTGTCTGTTACATTTGAAGTTCAGTAGTCCTGTGTCTCCTAGTACAGTGCAGTAGTCTGGAGTCATTGTGTTCCATTGTGGCAGTGTAGTAGTCTGGAGNTAGTATAGTCCTGTGCCTCCTAGTACAGTGTAGTAGTCTGTAGTCATTGTGTACCATTGTGGCAGATGATGATGGACAGATGATGGACTGGAAAAGACAAAAAAGTCAGTGATCAGGCTTTTTCCTCAAGATCCAAAATATTAGAATAATGAAATCTCAGTAAATTCATTACATCAAATAAACTGCCAAGAAATATTTTAAAAAATAAAGTGTTGTTGTAAGTCAAGGCTGAAGCACATACTATACCAGTACTGATAATAAAGTGGTGTGCTTATAGTAGTTTCTGGGAATCATTGACGAAAAAAAATTTAAAAGGTTCACCGCATGGAAAACCATACACCGGGGACACATAGGCCAATCATCACCAAGTGTGGGTCATTTAAGGACAAGGAAATGGTGGGGAAAGCTGCCTCATGAACGCCGAAGGGAAAACGATTTGGAGTCATTGAGCAATTTCCTAAGGAAATTAACAAACAAAGAAAGATGCTGATTCCGCACCTAAAGGAAGCTAAGACACACGATAAGAATGCTGTCTTGAAGGTTGACAAACTTAACATTGACAATCGACCATTTGACCCGAACGCTGGACGTGTTAGTGGATTGGGAAGCCCAAGACCAAGGGGCTCCGGGCACGCGCATAGACACAGATTATGAGATAGGAGGACCATTGGGGGGGGGGGGGCATCAGAACAAATTAATGCAGTGAGTGACACTTGTCTGAAAATGGGACCAGTGTACAACGTACGAGTAAAGACAATACAGTTAACAACTTTGGTAATTATTTACTACACTTTTGTAAGACTGGGTTCCCAAAGATTTAGATCACTCCATCTTGATCGACCAAACTCCCTGAGGGTTCACTCTAAATTGCTGTCAGCTTCTGGCAGCCGAGCGCGCACAAAAGTTAATTACCGCCTTGCAGAAAAGGAAAATTGATTCAATTTTTGATAAGACTGCTGAAGTATTGTTGAGTTCAGCTAAGAAAATATTTGGATCTTATAGATATAACAACAATAAAACTAAATTTCCCCAAAAAAAAGAATAAAGAGTGGTTTGGCAATGAGTGCTGTATCATACGTAAGGAGTACTGTAAATGCCATTGTAAATATAAGAAATATGGATCCACTATATTTAAACAAGGGGTTCTTGATGCCCAGAAACATTATAAAACTGTAATGAATAAATCTTTTACTAACTATAGATACCAATTACAAAATAAAACTAAGAATATGAGAAGTAGAAAATCCAAAAGAATATTGGAAAATGTTTAATGTAAAAGAAAAAAGTCTTGTAGTGATGGTGCGGTAGATCTAGAAGTAGATAATTTTTACCTCTGCCAAGGACGTTATGTTTTCACCCCTGTTTGTTTGTCTGTCTGTCCAGGCCCGTAGCCAGGGGGTTCGGGGGGTTCGAAAGAACCGCCCCTTTTGCTGGGAAACTCTGGGTAAGATTTGATCTAGGTACATGACGTTTTATGGGAAAAGGTCCACTTTTTCAGAAAAAGAACCCCCCTTTTGAAATTGCTGGCTACGGGCCCGCTGTCTGTCTGTCTGTTTGTCATCAACATAGCTCAAAAAATTGTGGATGAATTTTGATGGAATTTTCAGGGTAGGTCAGAAATGGGTTAACTTAGAAGTGATTAGTTTTTGGTGGTGATCTGGATCAATAATCAATCAATAATAAAAAAACTAAGTTATGGACCGATTTTGATGAAATTTTCTGGAACTGTCAGAAGTGGGCCAAGGAACAGATGATTAGTTTTTGGTGGTGAGCCGGATCAATAATCAATAATCAAAAATATCGAAAATTTAGGGGTGAAATGGCATTGGATGGAGACTTTGCTGTCTTGACGGAGGTCTCTGAGTTCTTTTCTAGTTATGAAGGTTAATGCTAATACTAATTATGAAACAGAGGCTGACCAGATCTTTGATTATAGTTCAATGAACCTATATCGCTCGATGAAGTTGTAAATACTGTGAAATTACTCAGAAATAATAAGTCACCCGGGCCAGACACTTGCTAAATGAATACATAAAATCATCTATACATATTATGGCACCATTATATTTAATCAGGAGTGGATTCAGGCTGTCTTCTGGGTCTTCCAGAAGACGGTCAGATTTTCAAGTTTTTATTGATAGGTATCTAATTTTTTTTTGTTGGAAGACGGTCAAAAATGGAGGATGGATCAACAAAGTTAATTTGGAAGACTGTCAGAAAACATCTCTGGATCCACCCCTGTTAATGTAGTATTTGATTCTGGAATTGTACCAGATGCATGGCTTAATGGACCCAATAAGCCAATATATAAAAATAAAGGATTAGCTCATGAACCATAAAACTACAGGCCTATTTCCTTGTTAAGTAGTTTAGCCAAGGTGTTCACATCGATTCTGAGCAAAAGGCTAACTACTTACTCAGATAGCACAGATATATTAAAGGAGAATCAAAGTGGATTTACAGCTAATTATTCAACAGCTGATAATATCTTTACTTTGTACTCTTTGATTGAATTATCATTCTTAAAAAGAATAAGTTATATTGTGCTTTTGTAGATTTTAAACCCGCCTTCAATAAGATATGGAAAATTGGATTATGGAGAAAATTATTTAGTTACCAAATAAGTGGGAAATGCCTAAGGGTTATTATGTCTATTATGAATATGTACAATAAATGCAAATCAAACATTACTTATAACGGACGTTTCTCAGAATATTTCCCTTGTCAAAATGGAGTTAGACAAGGGGCAAATTTATCTCCCTTGCTCTTTGCTCTCTATCTTAATGATTTAGAGGATTTTCTATCCAACCAAAATGTTGTTGGTTTACAGACCATAACTGATGAGCTTGAAAGTGGGCTTGATGTGTATATCAAAATTATGGTGATACTTTACACAGATGATACATTACTGGTGTCAGAGACCAAAGATGATCTTCAATATCAACTTGATTGCTTTTTTGAATACTTTTCAAATTGGAAATTGCAGGTAAACACTTACAAGAATAAAATACTAATATTTGGAAAAGGGAAACAACCTAAAGAATTGTCATTTAAATATAATAATTATGACATTGAAATTGTCAGAAGCTTTAAATATTTGGGCTTTTTTATATCTAGAACTGGATCATTTTATTCTACGCGAAAAAATGTAGTACAATGTACCAAGGAGTTATCTGTTATAACTCCTTGAATGTACAGAGGGTGACCAGAATTATGTTTGACATTTATAAAAAAGCTAGACAACTAAAATTATCAATTAAATGCCAACTAGACCTCTTTGATAAGATGATAGTATCACTGTAGTTATATGGAGCTGAGATATTGGGATATGAAAACTTACATTTAATAGAAAAAGTGCATTTTAAATTTCGTAAGGCCACATTTTTTTTATTTTTATGAATGACATCCTCTGGGGACCCCGAAATCGGTGCGAGAGGGCGAAAAAAAAAAACAAAAAATTAATGGATTAAACTTCTAAATGGCAAGAATACAAATTTGTCCCGATGGTTTATAGATTATTGTATGCACTAAATACAAATCATAATACTTCGAAGTTTAAATGGCTGGTGTGTTGTCACAGCCATAAGAATTTTCGTGCTACATTGCATTGTGATGTGACAAGTGAACAACTAACACAGTCGATACCATATGTGTTCTTCACTTCATGTCTTATCCTGAACTCACCGATAAAGTTTGCCAACAGAATATATAACAAAACCATCTAAGAAAAGTGCCCTGATGGAAGATGACACTCAGTGTACAGAACGTTTGATGAAAATTCCGACTTTTCTCAGCGTCACCACTTGCAAGCGCCATATATAAACATTGTTTAGTGTAGATGGCGCTGTGCAAGAGGTGAGACTTTGTATTTGTAATGGACTGCGACCAAGATACTTGTGCAAGGCGGGAGGGGGGTTTGGCATCGCAACAGATATGACCAGGGTCCAGCCACTGTGATATATAAAAAATTATTGTGATACTCCGGAGAAATTATAAGAAAGATTATCGTATCAGCGCCCTCTATCATTTATCGCTGTCTTCACTAGCACAATATGATGAAATTCATGGACACCGTCACAATCATGTTGAGACAGACTCTGAAGACAAATACTGTAGCATTAACCCTGTTGTAACTCAACTTCCTCGATTCTCCCGGACCATTACGTACCTGTCGACATTGACAATTGCCAGAGAGGAAGATTCCCGGGCAAGACCCACGCCCTCCACCCCGACGCACACCCACACACACAAAACTATTTTTTATGCTTTGGAAAGTAACGCCTCGGTTAGAATTGTGTAGGACCTAGTTAGCAGTTTGCTATAATAAAATACTCTGACTTTACAAAATGATATAGAAAAATCAAATAAGCAATTAAGAAATTTATTAAATTCCACTTAGAGTCATTCAATATTTTAAGAATTTCATCGGCTAGGCCTATTTAACAACTTGGTCATAGCCTACTAACAGCCTATTTTTAATCAATAATTAAAACAAGTCAATTTTTGCGCTCCGATATTTCGGTCTCCGTTGTGTGGCTTGTTCAAAAATAGCAAACTTTGACTCCACGTAGATTCTGTCGGCACTTTATGTTCCATTTGTAACGTAGCGTTGACGCTTTGCCAGTTAATTTTTCAGTGCTGCGTTTTTAGTAATGGCGCTCTTTCTAAATAGACGTCATCTTTAAAGTTCATCTTTGTGAATTACTATAGTAAAAACATACGGTAGTTATATAAGTAAAAAAGATCAATCTGTACAGTTTTTTAGAGACAAAAATTGTAAAAGTTTGTATAACCTGGTGTGTTAAAGTTAAAGGACATCAGTAAACACCCGAACGCTCTCAAAACTCAATTTCCCCGACTCTCCCAAACCTTTTATACCATCATCATACCCTCCCCCCATCATTTTTGTGCCGCTTCATTTCAACATATTCCTTTTAATCTAACTTTCTCTATTGAATGGTTCGTCGACATCTAATTTAAACTAAAATAGCATATTGTCATTTACTGAATGGTTCGTCGACATCTAATTTAAACTAAAATAGCATACTGTCATTTCGAATGACTTAGGTCATTTCTTTATAAACCTTTCAGCCGTCTCACCGTCTTGCGTTATGTCTTCACTAACACAATTGGCTGATATTTGTGGAGTCCGTCACAATCATGGTTGAGACAGCATCAAAATCAACACTCCGCAGCCTCTGGCTACCCTCTACCAGGGCCATAGCGTTTCTGGTTAAATAGATGGCTAATCTCTGTACTGTAAAAGCAAAAAATATCCACAGCATAATAACTGCGGAATATGGCTCATTTGAAATGTCTTCACAGTGACAGAGAACGTATTATGGGTTACATGTAGCAAGAAAGATTAAGAGGTTAAAACACGTGCGAAAGAGGTGGAGAAAAGTTAAAATAGGTTTAATTGAGACATTAATAAAATCGAAAAACAAATTAATTCAATTACAAGCTACTACTACTACATTTTGATGGACAATATTAAATTACACACAAGCATCTAGAACTTAAGTCGGAAATCACCACTGGAGAGATTATCATTATCAGCGTTCTTATCATTATCAGCCAAGGCTACATTTTTCACAGACGCCGTACGATGAAATCGAAATCAATTTTTCGTATATTTTGTACCGTAAAAGTGTCTATGGGCTAGCATGCTTACGTTCGGTACGGGCGACGTACTATTTCTCCAACATGACCTTGAAGTTAAGTGACGGACGCCCCACGAGTAGGGGCATATGGGCAATACATGGACACCATACGGACATTGTATACGACAAATGAAACCTAGGATCGGATATGTGGTAAATTTTTTTAATATATTTGGTCTGGAATTATGCGTACAATTTTTGAAATGTTTGCGGGCGCACCTGAGAGAAATTTCAGTGTGATATTTTTTATAATTATCAAAAACTGTTTGTGCGCGCGCGTTTGTGTCTGTGTGTGGGAGGGAGGGGGTTGGTCCTCCTACATCCATCCCCGTTATCCCCCCCCCCCTTTATAAGGATAATGAAACCAGATCCGCTCATTGCTCAATCGATTGGTTTCCTAGATTTAATTGTATTGTCATCACACCCACGTGCAGTGAGTTTTACTTATATACAGCCTATGCCAGTAATATATTGCCTTCTATACTACTACTCTTATACTACTACTCTCGCTACTGCTACATCATCTTGTAGGCCTACTACTACATGCACTGGTACTACTACTTACACTGCCACAGGTATGCTGAGATGAGTTTCTAGAAGTCTCTAATTAGATGCTGTCGGGGACAACCTGAAAATATCTGTTCCCCGTGAGTTAGTACGACTGCTGTAACGAACTGATATTTTAGTATGTCTCCCTTCCTCTCTCCTACATCCATCCCCGTTATCCC
>NW_019773543.1:69892-87866 GCF_001039355.2 Lingula anatina
TTTGCTTCCCTTTTATCTCCAAAACTGGCTGAGATAGGTCCATAGTTACTATTGAACTTGAATAGGAAGTCCTATACTGGCAATCTAAGTGTGACCTTGAAATTGACCTTTGACCTACTTTTTATCATGAACTGAACTCTGCTAATTTCTTTCTCTTTTAACTTCAAACTTGACAGAGATAGGTCCATAGTTACTCTTGAACTTGAATAGGAAGTCATATACTGGCAATTTACTGTGACCTTGAAATTGACCCTTGACCTACCTTACGAAGAACTTAAATTTGATAGTACCATATATATTTTTTGCAATAGTTAAAAAATTCTTGTTGATTGCATTTTTACAGCTTGTCAAGCACAAAACTGGTGGCTGTGTCCCTTATTTTGTGTATGTGGGGGTCTATACGAATGCGTTTGCTCCAGCTGGTGGTACAATATTTGGAGGCGGTATCGCCTCTCTGATCCTCTAGTTTAAAACGATTTCCATTACGCGTTCAAAATGCGCGGGCCCATTGACCGTCCCGAATGGAATGACGTTGAATTCGTATAACCCTTTGTGTGAGATGAATGCAGTTTTGTGTTTGTCTTGTTCTGCAACTGGGATTTGAAAAAAATCCAGATTTTAGGTCAGCAACAGAGTAAACAGTAGCCTCTCCTAAATCATCAAAAATGTCTTGAATCAGTGGGATGGGAAACATGTCACGTTTGATAACTTGATTAAGTTTTCGATAATCTACGCAAAATCGCATAGTGTTATCCTGCTTAGGAACAAGTGTGACAGGACTACACCAGTCCGAGGTGCTTGGTCTAATAACAACGTCTTTTAACATCTTTTCTATCTCTTCTTCAATGATTTTTCGCTTATGTATTGGGGCTCTGTAGGCTCGTGATCTGATTGGGGTGGCATCACCCGTATTTATTTTCATGGGTAATATATTACAGTAACCTACGGGTCCTTCTTTTCCACTGAAAATATCTGCATATTCTAGGGTCAGATCATCTATTTCTTTGTTTCCCGAAGATTTGGGCAATTTGACAATTTCATTTATTTCTACTTCTTTCTCATTTTTCTCCAAAGACCATTCCTTATCGAACCATGTCAGTGTTTTGGCCACATAATCTATTTTACCTTGCCCTTTTTCAAGCAAATCATTTCCCACTATCATTTCTTGAGATATGCCCTCTACTACAACTAATTCTACTAATCCTATGTTTTCTATCTTGAGGTTGGCAATCCCTTTTACATCTAATTTTCCACCAGAGACACTAAGCAGGTTTCCTGACTTTGCTAATAAATGGCATCTACCTACTTTGGCACAAATTTTCTTAAAAACATCTTTACGCAGAATCGAAACAGCTGCACCTGTATCAATTATATATATATAATTAAGGCTTTACATTGATATCCGAAAAAATTCAAACTAACACCCAACCGGTTATCATATCTGCCCGATTCCGCGTCCTCTAGTTTAAAGGATTGTGTCTGTTACCTAATGGCTGTGTGTGTTGTTGTGCAAAATTGTAATGTGGATTGTGTTGGTACCCTACCCTGCTCTCTTGTTTTATATTTCCCTTCTTTGATAGCACTCTCTTTGCCTGTGGCCGGGCTTATTGCAGTAAAAACACACCGGGGCTCCATCCGGCGTCCATTTATACTTTCTGCTTTGTGACTGTGGTGGTGTATGTAATTTTTGTGCCTGGTTAGCTTCTAGTTTTGCAATTCTGGTTTGTAATCTTTCTTCGGATTTTTGTACCGCATCCAAAATTTGGCGCATGTAGGTATCAGTTTCTTTTTTCGAGTTAACTACTCCTATCTCCATGTCTTCTTCTATTCTGAAAGCCTGAGTGGCTTCCCCTTTTAATTGACGATAGACTTCTCTACTAGCATTCTGCGTTTCGGTCCAGGCCAAGGCATCTGCCAGAGTGTTTGGCTGGCCCCTAACTATTAGATCTTCGGCCAGTCTATGATCACGTAAGCCTTTCGCGTATGCCCTAAGTACAAGGCGTTCTGCGTCACCCGTTCTAGGAATTGGGAAGGCTCTATTAGCCTTTTCTCGGAATTTTCTGTTGTAAGAGGTTAGGTTTTCGTAAGGCGACTGTATGTAATGTTCTATTTCGGTCTTAAGTCGTTCAGTTTCGTTACACGAGAGAAAAGATCTTTGAATGTGGTCTTTTAATACCCGCCATGTAATATTTTCCCTGTCTTGTTGGGCTTGTAAAAAACGCTCTATCTCTCTTTTTAAGCTACCTCTAGTTACTCTACAGGCTAGTTTCACTTGTCCATTACTCACCGATGCCACCTGGTGTTCGGCCGAGTCGATCTCCTCCAAAAAGTCTCTTACCTCGTTTTCGTCCTGTCCGTCACATGGTCGTATTGCTGTCGCCGCTGTTTTTAGGGTCTCGTTGCCTATTTCAATAAAGGCCTTTCCCTGCACCGCTTCAAGTAAGCCTTGGAAGTTTTGTATTATCTGCTGAAGTTGGGGATGACCCTCGACTTCGTTCGGCAGTGGGACCTGCGCTGCGTTTGGATTTGCCATTTTCTCCTTTGCTACTTCTTCTCAACCTGGCGGCTCGCCAATCCTGTAAGGTTCGATTTTATGTTCACAGATCGAGAAGAAGTGAGCAACAAGAGTCGTGGATTTCCAAACAGCTTTATTCCCACTACCTAACTTGTTCTCTCTACCCACCACCTGTTCTATTTATATGTACCTTAATGTCTCATTATAATAATACCTTATAATATATCTTACTAGGCGCGGGCGCCGCGACATCCTATAGTCTAGGCGCGGGCGCCGCGACATCCTAGGGGCGTGGGACATGCTAAGGGGCGCCACCGCGTCCCTTACANATCTCAGGAATTCCATGTCTTGCAAATGTAGATTTTAAGTGTAGTATTACACGGTCCTGGCTGTTTTTGTCTCAGGGTATTTGGAATAATCTACCACAACCACGTCTTTAGCCTACAAAGCCATAATATCTGCTCCCACTTTCTGCTTTGGCCTGTGATGCCAGGTATGGCATTAATTTAGACCAAATTCTAGTGCAGATTTTTTAAACAAATGTTGCAAAGCTTTGGGATGAGGCTGAATGAGCAGTCGAGGCATACTATCTCTGTGGCAGTGTTGCAGTTTCCCAAGGAACACGTAATCAATATGTGACCACCCCTCATATCTACCTCCAGTCTTGGTCATATCGGTGCCCACATCTTTGTATGCAAAGATTCGTGACCGTCTGGTGGTGGTCTCTTGGTGGTCAGTCTGACCCATCTGGACAGAGTTCTCTAGAAAAGAAATATTCACAAATAGAAGTATCTAACTCCTCACTAGTCAATCATTAATAAGTCCAGTAGCTTAAATTATTCCCTAAACAAGAAACATGCTGTTACAGTTATCTGTTGTATTCTTATCTAAGGAAACTATATATACAAATCTACGACTGTGTCAAAAAAGTCTTTACACTCTTCAGTTTTGTTCTCCTTGCACAAGTTCAGATACTGCAGCATGCCCCAGAACAATGTCATCTCTGTCCTTCTGGTTCTTCTGATACCTTGGGGGAGGGAGGGGTCAGATAAGATGACATACTTTGCTCCTCTGACATCCATTTTATTGGAATTCTTCTGTGTGGTGTTGACTTAAATCAATCCGTGTACAAAACCAACATCACACATGTACACTGTCTTCACCTTGGCTACAAAGTTCTAAACGAGTTTAAACCCAGGTCATATCTGTGGCACAGCAGTAAAATGCCATATAAACACTCCTCACTATTCTTTTTTTTTTTATTGCAGAAAATAGAATGAATAACTATAGAAATTGTAAGTCAACTAATAAAATAATTAATTATCGATACCTGAAGTGGCACACAGGATCATATACTGAGAGAAACAGAAAAAAAATAACAAAGACAATAATATAAAGTATACATAGAGACAAAAAAAAAGACATATCTAACTAATATTTTTAAAAAATAATAATAATAATGGATACATTGAGGACTAATATGCACAATTTCTTTTTACCTGAAACTATTCTAAGAGTAACTGATGATACTAATAATAATGATGATAATATCAATACCAAAGTTGCTCCATCTCTGTCTGAAGACAGGCTGCCTCATAAGGTGACAGGAACGAGTAGTGGATGTGATCTCATAGAGTTACCACACCTGTGCCGTAGTAATCATTTTGTTTGGCAAAGGCAATAATCAACCTCTGCTGCTAGGGCACCTCTGCTAGTCTTCAGGGCCAACCTTGTAGCACAGTTTGTAATGTTGCCGTGGCCACAGGAGATCGCTTTCTCCATCTGATCTATCCATTCAAGGGTTTTAGAAGGGACTGTTCCATCGCAGGGATGAAACAGATCTGATAAGTCTTGCAGAGAATGTCTCTCCCTCTCTTCCGCCCATCAGAGTCCTTGTCTGTCAGCCTCCACCTGTCTCTGCTCCGTCAGTTGGCATTTGTTCTCGATCAACGCGTGAAACTGTTCCTGAGGCATCTTTTTTTTTTCTGGTATTTCTTTTTCCCCATTCACTAAGCCCAGGTCCTGGCGAGCTAAGCCACTGTAAAGATAGTACCTTTACTTTTCAATGTTCTTGGATAACGCAATTGATGGTGTGGCCATGCCAACGTCTGACACTGCTGTTTGATTGCCCATCAGGTGACCAGCCCTGTCACCTATGTGCACTTCATTGTTACATGTGTTGCAGATGTGTGCTTTTAGTGATAAGTTCTCGTCAGATACACATGTCCAACTAAAAACAAAAAAGTAATAATATTAATAATAAAAATAGTAATGTCATTTAAGAAAAGAAAACGAAGTATTAAAAAAAATAATTTTAACTGTAATAAAGAAAGTTGAACTTTCTTCTATCAACAAACAATGATAACTTACATTGCTGGCTTTCTGTTGTGTGTTTCTTATCTTGGAAACCTGATTGTCCACACAAATCACAAAAAAAGTGTTAGTGTAAATTGTTTGAAGCTTTTAGCCATCTTTATTCACTCTTTTATATGCTTTAGCGTATGGCTCTTGTCTTCTGTTCCTCCTTAATGAATGACCATTGTAGCTTACTACAGTGTACATAGGACCGAGGATGTGCATCCCTCTTTACAACAGATGATGTACGTCCCTCTTTACAACAGATGATGTGCGTCCCTCTTTACAACAGATGCTGGCTTCCATTCTCCCTGGTATTGAAGATTGACTGATTCTCCTGGGGTTAACTTGGGTAACTCCTTTGCTTTTCTGTCGTATATTCTCTTGTACCTCGTCATATATTCTTTTGTACCTCTGCTGTCGTCTATGTATCTGCTGCTTCAGAAGTACTACTTGCAGTTCAAGTAGCTTGGTAACTTAGAACCGAAAACCTCTGCTCCTTCACATCTGAGCTGGGGAAAATCCATTCCTGAGATTGGAGTATTACAATACCCCAAGGCAAGGTATGGGTCTCTTCCAGTACCTATAGATTTCTTTAAGATTTTCTTAATAGTCTGAACTGTTCTCTAGCTCTGTCCATTTGACTGAGAATAGTGGGGACTCGAGGTATCCTGGTTTATTCCCCATTCTCTTGCAAAGTTTATAAAGTCATAACTGCCAAATGGCATATTGTCTGAGACAATCGTCTCAGGAATTCCATGTCTTGCAAATGTAGATTTTAAGTGTAGTATTACACGGTCCTGACTGTTTTTGTCTCAGGGTATTTGGAATAATCTACCACAACCACGTCTTTAGCCTCCAAAGCCATAATGTCTGCTCCCACTTTCTGCTTTGGCCTGTGATGCCATAGAATGCCTTTAAAGGTATGGCATTAATTTAGACCAAATTCTAGTGCAGATTTTTTAAACAAATGTCGCAAAGCTTTGGGATGAGGCTGAATGAGCAGTCGAGGCATACTATCTCTGTGGCAGTGTTGCAGTTTCCCAAAGAACACGTAATCAGTATGTGACCACCCCTCATATCTACCTCCAGTCTTGGTCATATCGGTGCCCATATCTCTGTATGCAAAGATTCCTGACCGTCTGGTGGTGGTCTCTTGGTGGTCAGTCTGACCCATCTGGACAGAGTTCTCTAGAAAAGAAATATTCACAAATTGAAGTATCTAACTCCTCACTAGTCAATCATTAATAAGTCCAGTGGCTTAAATTATTCCCTAAACAAGAAACATGCTGTTACAGTTATCTGTTGTATTCTTATCTAAGGAAACTATATATACAAATCTACGACTGTGTCGAAAAAGTCTGTATGCTCTTCAGTTTTGTTCTCCTTGCACAAGTTCAGATACTATCTGGCAGCATGTCCCAGGACAATGTTATCTCTGTCCTTCTGGTTCTTCTGACACCTTGGGGGAGGGAGGGGTCAGATAAGATGACATGCTTTGCTCCTCTGACATCCATTTTATTAGAATTTTTCTGTGTGGTGTTGACTTAATCAATCCATGTACAAAACCAACATCGTACATGTACACTGTCTTCACCTTGGCTACAAAGTTCTAAAGGAGTTTAAACCCAGGTCACATCTGTGGCACAGCAGTAAAATGCCATATAATGGCACCAAGTGCAGATATGGTAAACATTTGTCGCAAAGCTTCGGAATGATGTTGAATGAACAGTCATACATAATTCCTCCGTGGCCAAACTCTCTGTATGCAAAGATTCCTGACCGTCTGGTGATGGTCTCTTGGTGGACAGTCTGACCCATCTGGACGGAGTTCTCTAGAAAAGAAATATTTACAAAGTGAAGTATCTAACTCCGCACTAGTCAATCATTAATAAGTCCAGTGGCTTAAATTATTCCCTAAACAAGAAACATGCTGTTACAGTTATGTTGTATTCTTATCTAAGGAAACTATATATACAAATCTTAAATAAAATACAACGCACATTGTTCAATGTTTCTATCTAATTCTTCAATTAAATGAAGCTGTCTTTCTATTTCCTCTTGAAGTGACATGGTTGGAAAGCCAATTCAGAACTTTAAGATCCCACCGAATCTTAATGAAAAAACAAAAGTCTTGGGAAATTTTGATTATATTTCAGTCCATGCCAAATACTTTTCAACTTACTGGCCATTCGGGCTCTGTAAACTGTGTTTTTAATGTTAATTCTACTCTTGAGAGTGCAGTACTGAAACTAAAAGTGCTTAATTAAACTAAGGTTCTGTTGGCTACTACAATTTTGCAAGGCCCTTTCCTATGGCACAACGTACGCTCTTTGCATATTTTTGCATTCCTGAATAGTTTAAATGTACCCTATCTCTACTAAACATGCCCCGTGAATCTTTCCAGAAACCCCTGTGATGCCAAAAATATATGTTGGGGCCACTTTTTGCATATGCTTTGAGATGTAAATTTGTTTTAACTACCTTTTCATTGTAAGACCCTGTATCTACATAACGTGGCAGCAGTTGTCCAATGATGACTAACGTAACGCTTGGGAAACTGATCAAGTCCTCAGCAAATTTCAATACCTCCTGTGCAGTTTCCATATTTCTTTGCCAAATCGTTGCCTCCTACTTGAAGGTATACTACATCTGGGTTATAGCTAGCTAACATATGCATATCATTTCTAAGAGACTTAGGGCCCTTACTAATTACACCTCCCCCTATGCCATGACAGACAACTTGTACACTAGTCCCATCAAAACCCAGATTAAAATAGTCTTCTTGCAGATTTTCTACAGTTTGCCCTAACCTACGAATGTATGAGTGACCCAGTGCTAAAACCTTGTGAACCATTCTGAATAATGCGAGACAAGTCAAGTTCTGTGTAAACTGAATGCAAAATTCACTAAATACTGCAATAGCTTAAACTTTGAGCTTAAATACTCAAACAGGTTCTAAAATTTAGGTACTCACCCTTGTTGTGAATTTGATTAACTGGTGATCGCCTCTTTATGGTACACTTGAGTTTTGCTTGATATTCCTTGTGGTACTGAAAAACTTCGAGAAACTTTATGAAATTCATTAAAAACTCTTCTCTCCTGAGCATGTACTCCTAGGTTGAAAATTTCTAAGGAAGTGAGAGAGAGTGTTCTTTGTTTTTGGTGAAGCTGAACTCCTTATGATTCTGATTGGCTGATCATAATGAGACTAGGTTGTCCAATCAGGTTTTGCTATACTGGTATCCGACCAGTGTCACTTGGTAGTAATTAACTTAACAGCGTGAAATACTGGTATCCGTTCAGATACTGCAGCATGCCCCAGAACAATGTCATCTCTGTCCTTCTGGTTCTTCTGATACCTTGGGGGAGGGAGAGGTCCGATAAGATGACATACTTTGCTCCTCTGACATCCATTTTATTGGAATTTTTCTGTGTGGTGTTGACTTAATCAATCCATGTACAAAACCAACACCGTTCATGTACACTGCCTTGACCTTGGCTACAAAGTTCTTAATGAGTTTAAACCCAGGTCATATCTGTGGCACAGCAGTAAAATGCCATATAAACACTCCTCACTATTCTTTTTTTTTTTTATTGCAGAAAATAGAATGAATAACTATAGAAATTGTAAGTCAACTAATAAAATTATTAATTATCGATACCTGAAGTGGCACACAGGATCATTTACTGAGAGAAACAGAAAAAAAATAACAAAGACAATAATATAAAGTATACATAGAGACAAAAAAAAGACATATCTAACTAATATATATTTTTTAAAAATAATAATAATAATGGATACATTGAGGACTAATACGCACAATTTCTTTTTACCTGAAACTATTCTAAGAGTAACTGATGATACTAATAATAATGATAATAATATCAATACCAAAGTTGCTCCATCTCTGTCTGAAGACAGGCTGCCTCATAAGGTGACAGGAACGAGTAGTGGATGTGATCTCGTAGAGTTACCACACCTGTGCCGTAGTAATCATTTTGTTGGCAAAGGCAATAATCAACCTCTGCTGCTAGGGCACCTCTGCTAGTCTTCAGGGCCAACCTTGTAGCACAGTTTGTAATGTTGCTGTGGCCACAGGAGATCGCTTTCTCCATCTGATCTATCCATTCAAGGGTTTTAGAATGGACTGTTCAATCGCAGGGATGAAATAGATCTGATAAGTCTTGCAGAGAATGTCTCTCCTTCTCTTCCGCCCATCAGAGTCCTTGTCTGTCAGCCTCCACCTGTCTCTGCTCCGTCAGTTGGCATTTGTTCTCGATCAACGCGTGAAACTGTTCCTGAGGCATCTTTTTTTTTCTGGTATTTCTTTTTCGTGTTCACTAAGCCAAGGTCCTGGCGAGCTAAGCCACTGTAAAGATAGTACCTTTACTTTTCAATGTTCTTGGATAACGCAATTGATGGTGTGGCCATGCCAACGTCTGACACTGCTGTTTGATTGCCCATCAGGTGACCAGCCCTGTCACCTATGTGCACTTCATTGTTACATGTGTTGCAGATGTGTGCTTTTAGTGATAAGTTCTCGTCAGATACACATGTCCAACTAAAAACAAAAAAGTAATAATATTAATAATAAAAATAGTAATGTCATTTAAGAAAAGAAAACGAAGTATTAAAAAAAATAATTTTAACTGTAATAAAGAAAGTTGAACTTTCTTCTACCAACAAACAGTGATAACTTACATTGCTGGCTTTCTGTTGTGTGTTTCTTATCTTGGAAACCTGATTGTCCACACAAATTTACCTGCTAGACGGTGTATCCTCGAGAGGACGTGTGTCAATAAATACGGGCTGGAAGCCTAAAGAAACGTAACACTAGTCTGACCTGTCCGCTTCCACACTTTATCCCGCTTACTCCACGTGCTGACATCTATGGTTGCTATCAGTTTTCCACGCAATCTTGTGTGTCCTGCAAGGAGAAAACAAGGGTGAAAAAAATCTAATTTTTTTGTGTCTACGGGGTAGATAAAGAGCCAGTGATACATTTGATTACTTTAAGCTTGATAGGTAAACACTGAATGATTAATCAATTTAATCAGATAATAGAACATATCACCACATCCATGTCTCATTATCAGTAGACCAATTGTAATCAATATGTGCCCACTGCCCCATATCTACCTCCAGTCTTGGTCATATCTGTGCCCACATCTCTGTATGTGATGATTCCTGAAGATAATTACCCCAGCTGATTCGGTAGGCGTGACAGACATTAAAGCCAGTTAAGTTGACAGCAATTTAGTAAGACTCTCCAGAGAGATGGATCGATCCAGATAGATCAATCTCAGCATGGGAACCCTGTCTTAAATCCCAAAAATCTATGATACAACTTACACAATTACTTTCAAGAAGATGGGACAAACAAATTTTCCATAATAAGTGAAACAAATTCTACTTTTTTCACTACTGCGTAAAATCATATTTCTCTTTATATTGTTCTGAGAATAACATAATTTATCCAGTATATTTATCAAGAGATATTTCTATTTGTCAAAGGAAGTCACTGTTAAGTCAGCATTAGATTGCATTAGGTGAGAAAGGATTTTCATTTTGTCTGCAGACATTGCATATCCTTAGGTTTAGTAGGCAACATAAATAAAATTAAAATTGCGTTTTGTATGCTTTTCTTGGACATTTTTTATGTTTTATTGATTTAGTGGTAGGGTCAACGTTTTTCTTCTGTTACATAGGTGAGTGCACTTTAGTTTGGATCATTTTACGTGAACGCATTAATATGTAAAGTTTCCAGGAACTATATGTATGTTGCAATGGGCATCAGCAGTCATGCTTCACTTGCTGTTTGCTAAAATTAAGTGGAAACCTGTCAAATGTCAAGGTACATTATCATTGTTAATGTATTAAAACGGATAATAACTCTTTGAGATCTATATTTCACAATAAAAACAACTCATAGAAATATAATATATTCTGTTGTACAAGAAAAATGGCAGTTATAGCTATAATTCTAAAACTCGAATGTAACAAGCACAATCACCTCTGTAGCATTAGTTTTTTTACCTGTTAAGTATTGAAAGTGCGTTCAATGTTTTATTAAGATTATGCTTTATTACAGGCAAGGAACTTTGGTTGTAGTCCAATGTCAAGTTTAAAGGGTTTAAGAGGACAAACTTTTATGCAAGATTAAGCAATAGAACCTATGTTATTACTTAATGTATAAAGTGACTTTAGAGTTATGATAAGGTTAAAAGTTTTGTTTTGTATTTAGTAAGAAGTGTACAGAAATAAGTGTATGTAATTGAGTAGTTACTGTTTCAGGTGTTCAAGTTTTTTTTTTTTTTTTTTTTTTTCAGCGACGACACTTGTAGCAATAAGTTAAAGTCAATAAAGAAGTTTAATGCTGCTACAGTCACACTTGTATTACTCCAATATATATATATATATATATATGAATTTATTGTAAATAAGTGTACTTTGTATGGGAAATACCACATTAACACCAGGAAAATCCGTTTTGTGTCACTTTACACCCCAATATGTAAAGTTGTTTGCCCTTTAAGTACAGGACTGCGTGTGAAACAAAGCCAGCCATTTTGCTTTATTTTTCCTTTTTTTAACGACCTTTTTATTAAATATTATTATAAAAACACAATTAAAAGATGCAAAAATTATTTTATGCTACATAGATCTTATCATCCAAAAACTAAATGTATCTGAATTGCAAATGAAAATTTGCCTAAAAAATAAAGCATGTTAACATAAAAAAAAATAACTTAATTGTTGCCTCTATTTAAATTGGTACAGTTGAATCTTTTACTCATAAAATCAGGCAAGTCTGCCCCTTAATTTTCATGGAAAATTTGTGATATATCCAAAATTACTTTCAAACCATTAATGCCCGGTCCATTCATCTGTGAGAAAATTGAAATTGTAGGCTATAATTATATCAAATGGCAATTAACGAGAGGGGGGGGGGAGAGGACGCAAGACAGTTGTTCACTTCTAGTTCAGAAAGTCATCATTATCTTTATTGAAATTTTCAGAAGAATATACATAAAAAGTGCAGTGTAAACATAATTTCTTGAGAAACACTGGGAGTCAACCCTATCACACGCTCGAATATAAACATACATTGAGATATGGTTTCTATAAAAGTACGTGAGGAAATCATCTCCACAGTGACTCTTCTTACACCTTAAAACTTTATCACATTTTTGTGCTCAAAACTTTCAAAATTTTCAAAATCAAAATTTAAGATCTTATTATATTAAAAATCAAAATGTTGTTACTGTAGTATGAAACCACTGATGGTGCTAATGACTTAATGAAGTGAACATTTTCTTTAAAGTTACGTTGCATTACATTGAGCATAAAAATAATAAAAGACACATAATAATAGAATTAAACTTGATTAAACATGAAGACAATGCACACTGACACACAAAAAAATATACTGCATATGAAAAGTGTTAAAATACATGGCATCACAATTCATAAAGGTCAAGATATCATGTGTAAACCAATCCTGTTTGATAATTAACAAAACTGAATAAAGTATCCATAACCTGTTATGCATAATGCATTGAAAAATATATGCACGGTTAAGGAAAAATTAAAATAAATGTTTAAAGAAACAGAAGTGCATCCTTGTGAATAAAAAATTGCCCCTATCATGTGTCAGTTTCTTGCTACATGTAGGGCTACGTATCAGGATAATCTATTTATAATCCCTAAACATTAAAAACTGCACAACAATTCAACATCTTAATCAAGAAAATAACTGTCTGCCCTCTTAACTTGACAACAAAAGTCTCAACCATTATCACCATAATCAATTCCTTTCACGAATTAAGACTGTATATATACAACCAGCTCATTTTTATGTACAGACACAGATGTGTCTGTACATATTGCCATCACCTGCGTCTGTCGTCGCCGTCGATGTCGCCGTCGCCGTGCACTTTCATCGTTAACACGATAAGTGGAAGACAGTTTTACTTTTTGGCTTTATATTTACAGAGCTGATGAATATTCATAAAACGCAGGTCAAGTTCGAAAATCAGCATGTTTGGGCAATTATTGTAGTATTTATGCTGTGTTTTCACTTTTTAGCATATATGCAACACTGTTAACACATTTCAAGGAAAACCGATAGGCCTGTTGTCATGAAACTCACAGGAGTAATTAATCTTACTAAAACGCAGATCAAGTTCGAAAATCGGCATGATCGGGCCACTATTTTAGTAGTTATGCTGTTTTTTTCACTTTTCAGCATATGTGCAACACTGTTAACACATTTCAAGGAAAACCGATAGACCTGTTGTCATGAAACTCACAGGAGTAATNCTATACATTTGGTGGAGATGTAGTGAGAGGGTTCATAAAGAAACATGATATAAGTCTCATATGCAGAGCACATCAGGTAAGACTGCTGAACAGGAAGCATGAAATGTACCAGTCTAAATTATTTATTTTGTTTTCTGCATGTCTCTATATAGTACAGTTTGATAATGAATAATGCATTGATTTTTTATCTGTTGTCCATCAATGAGACATTTAATTGAAAGAAATATTTTTGGGGTCTTTTTAAAAGAATTGAAAAAGGCAGTGACTGTGAAGTGGTTTTGCCAAAATGGTCGCTTCTTGATGTTTTTTATACATGTATTAGTAATGTAACTGGTTGTAATCTATTTATCCATATTAATTTTCAGGTAGTTGAAGATGGATATCAATTCTTTCAAAAACGAAAGGTCAGTACCAGGAGTTCATAAATTTACATATTTTGAATGTATATTTTGAAACAGGTTTTTAAAATATTTGAACAAATCAATATATTTTGATGCTTATCAGTACCAGTACTATCAATGCATTGATATAAATGTACACTTTTTACATTTACATAAAATATTGTCAATGTGTGTGTGTGTGTGTGTATGTGTGTGTAAATATAATATAAGCAAGGTACACTTTTTTCAGTTGGTGACTTTATTTAGTGCTCCAAACTACTGTGGTGAATTTGATAATGCAGCAGCAGTGATGATAGTAACAGAGGATCTCACATGCTCATTCAGAATTTTGCCAGTAAGTAAACATATACATTAATGATATCAGTGTCACACCTTTGTCAAATTTGTTTTGCGTAGGTGAATATATACAGGTATACATGTAATACCGTACTGGGGTAAGTCACCCTGCTGGGTTTAAGAGAGCACTGGACACTTGCCTCTATGCTCTCCGCAAGCTATTTACATGGTAATGTGTCAAAAAATTCAACCAAGGTTAATTAATTAATTTCAAAGAAATGTAGACTGCCAGTGTTTCTAAAACTTGGACTGCTCTAAGTGCACAGCGCTATAACATTGATATAGTGCGTGTATCATGTGATATAAATGCAAACCTGCATGGTTACATTTCAGATACATGTATTAGTGATTTAACAATTGTACATTATACATGTACACGTTCTGGTAGGCTTTGTCAAACTTTGTGTGTGTTGGCTGAGTAGGTCTATGTTAATTGTATAGAATTGAAATCATGAAGGAGCTGCTAACATCAAAATTATTTAAATGATTAGATCTGCTGTTTTATCTATATTGTTAAGTTAAGTTGAAAATGCCTGTAAAATGCAACAGAAATTCATACTTATACATTTATACAATACATTAGTACTGTAACAATAATAATTAAGTTTGCAACCTTATGTTTAGGTGTCACTATATCATTAATAATATGTTCTTTTTTTCCAGCCTGAAAGTACACGGAAATTTATAGGAAGTGACAAGAAAAACAAGAAGGATGGGAAGGTGCTCAGAAAACAAAAATCTAGCTGATTATAATTATTTGTGCAAGGATATTTTTCCTCTTATTATACTTATTAAAGTATTATCTAAACGCTGTGCTGACATAAGAGAGATGAATATATATAAAAGAAGCTGTTATAATGAAGAACGTAGGTGCAGAACTCTTGCCAAAGCATTATCACATGAGATGCCATTTTCTTTTGACCTTTTGGAGCTCTGTAACAGTACAATTATTCTGATAAAATGGACAGGTTTAGCAGTTTTGTGGTATGTAAAGCAATGATTTGCTGTACTTTTAATAGAATTTAACTGCAGTTTTGTTTGAATAAAATTTAGCAAAGAAAATTTTTTGTGTAAAAATCAATTAACTTTGTGATTAATTGTGTCGTGTAAAATGTGTATAGAGAGGAGGTGTATGAAAACATGAAAATATGAAAGTGGACTTAAAGGTTCTAAATGGATAAAATGCCACAAAATTTCAGTGTTGGTGACCAGAAATATAAACCTGACCTAGAAAACTGATTTGTACTGAGTGTTATGGAAAAAGTTGGAAGTGAACTTTTGTCTTCAAGGGAAGAACAATTATAATCCTTTGGTTTAGCAAGCCAATTATTTTTCATGTATGGTTACTAAATATATAATGTTTATTTTATATTTATCAGGTATCATTTAGTTGCACGTTCTTGGATCTTGTAATGACAGGTGCCTTTGAGCAAAATACTCTGGTTACAATGTTTGGCAATTTGGTATAAATTGAGAAAGCTACATCATTTTGGGAGATACTTTACGGGCACAATATTAAAATACAAACTGTGGTGCAAACTCGTGTAAATTATTAAAATTTAAGGAGTTAGATGTAATCTTTATTACAACAGTGATACTATTAGGATTGAACTATTGTGATGCTTATACAATATGATTCAGGGCAGGAGGGCTAATGGAACTGTAATTCCTTATATGCTGCACCAGAATGTGTAGAAAATGAAATAAATCCATTTTCAATCTTCCAAGGTGTCTGATACAAATTCCTATATGCTATTTTATGAGAAGAAATCCCAAATGAAAACAAAATGAATTCAAACTTTTGACCACAATAACTTAAACCAAGCTTTTTTTTTTTTTTTTTTTTTTTTTTTTGTGGCATAGGGCTATTACGTATTTTGCATTAAAAATTGTGAATCATTCTGTTATGAAAATAAATGAAGTAATATATTAGTGCACACACAAATATTATACACAGTTGTAATTTATATGCACTTGAAATATCGACAGTAAATATATGATTATAGACATAAAATAAGAGGCATATGTTAAGCGATCCAATTAATTGTAAACGCCTATATTTTAAAGAAATGGACAATAAGTCAACCGTTAAAACATTCAATTAACTGTAGCAGGCAATATTCATCAACAAAGATAGAACTGTTAGTCTGCAATTACCAAATGGTATATATGTGTATGTGCATGAATATTAGTCATAAGCCTTAATTTTCAGGTTGAGAAGTTTACCATCTTTTCGAGCCTCCCTCACTTGTTCCGAAAACACTGTTTTTATGACTTCACGACACAGAGTGTTGAAACCTCTTACAGTCGGTTTGTCTGACTTGCGGTATTCCTCTAATGATTCCTGGCATTTGAGGGGGTCTATTATTTTAAGTTCTGCAATTCCGACATTGTCCCAAAACGTTGATTGTGCGACACCCGTCTCCTTACATGCTGACTTTAAATTTACCTTGTCTGTAAAAACTTTTTTAGATACTTTAGCGTAACGCTTGTAAATACTATCCAGAGAGTCCAAGGAAGCTGCCTTCTCACGGCGTTTGATGTTTGATTTTCGCGGAGTTTGTTCAGGTTGCTGAATCTGGGATGTTGGTTGCTCGCCTGCACCAGAAACAACATCTTTGGCGTTTTCTGGGAAGTTATCTAAAGCTATGGCTGAAGCTTCTGCACTTCTGTAACTTGATTCAACTTTGTCCACACTCTCAGCGTCTTCCATTTCTGTTTCCGAGTTGGCGTCGGTGTTGAAGTATGTGCCGTCAACAGCGTCCGCCATTGTGTGTGCGTCCACTCTGCGTGTTGGTAATGCTGCGCTGCTGCTGTTGTCATCCTCGTTGTTAACACGTATACCAAAGTCACCTTGGGGAGGGTCACGGTGAGATGACGCATATTGCTCCTCTGATGTCCCTTGTTGTACTGGAAGTCTTCGATGGTACTGCCACCTGGAGAAATTGACGCCGTGTATGAATTTGTCACAGGTCTGACAAAATAAAAACCCTAAACCCATACAGCAATCTAAACACACAAGTGAAGCTAAGTCTTTGCAGTGTCCTCTCATCCTGCACTGACAAATGTATTTTTTGGGTAATTCATTAACATGTCTCAGTATTCTCGTTCCGTCTGACAACTTGATCCTATGGTGAAAAGTTGATGGTATGTTTCTATGAAGTTCGTCAACGTGCCTGTGACAAAATTTCAAACAATATCTGTGTTCACAATCGAAACAAATCACGTCAGCCTGGGAAATGCAATCATAACATCTATAAACACCTCTCCGTGTATTATTTTGCAATGCAATGTCTGCGGCAACAAGCAGCTCTTCTGATGACCCTGCCTGAGTCGTAAAGGCTATGAGATAACTCAATAGAACCCTTATATGACCAGAACGGTCACTTGTGTGCATATCCTGGTCACATCTGTTGCACAACAGTAGAGCGACACCATTTAAGCATTGAGTACACATCACTGTGGCTAATCTTTCACAAAAAGACACGGTTATAAGGGCTGCATTGTAGCACTCATATTTATATACTTCCGTAGCCTCTGATCTCGGCCCCATGTTATTCTCACGTGTCGCTGCAATTGATGAGACACGGTATGGAGGTGGCATTGGTGTTGTAGCTGCATTTCTTTCCTTTGTAGTTTTCTGGGTGATGTTAAAGAACGCGTTGATTGATAACGTACTATTTTTGGCGTGTATTGGGTGCCGCTGTCTGAAACACTTATTGCAAAGTTTGGGAATAAAACTGGCGTAGCAGTCCAGGCAGACTTCTTCTGATGGTGATAAACAACCTGGCTTCCAACACTTATCCTGAAATTGAGGTGTTCATGAGTAATGCACCTGTATGTATACAACAATGGACACTTTCCGTCAAACTTTAATCAAGGGCGCTCAATTACTTTTTTCGTTTTTATGTACAGACACAGATGTGTCTGTACATATTGCCATCACCTGCGTCTGTCGTCGCCGATGCTGTCGCCGATGCCGTCACCGATGCCGGCGCCGTGCACTTTCCTTGTTAACATGATAAGTGGAGGGCAGTTTTA